>JAECWK010000127.1:2187500-2489799 GCA_018150405.1 Drosophila varians
AAATTTCATACGGATCGGCCGACTATATCCTATAGCTGCCATATGATTGATCGGAAATGCTATAACTTCCACGTTTTTGAAGATAAAAACTTGAAATTTGCACAAAATCTCTGTTATCTGCAAATCTGTTGCAGAAAATTTGCAAAAATTCCCTTTTATGGGAATTTAAGCCGATCTGAAAAATTTCATACGGATCGGCCGACTATATCCTTTAGCTTCTATATAATTGATTGTTTGGAAATGCTATAACTTCCATGTTACTAAAGATAGAAGATTGAAATTTGCACAGGTTTTTTATAAGGGGAATTTACGCCGATTTGGAAAATTTCATACGGATCGGCCGACTATATCCTATAGCTGCCATATGACTGATCGGAAATGCTATAACTTCCACGTTTTTGAAGATAAAAACTTGAAATTTGCACAAAATCCTCTTGTTTTATGGGAATTTAAGCCGATCTAGAAAATTTTATACGGATCGACCGACTATATCCTTTAGCTGCCATATGTAGAATCTAAAGGATATAGTCGGCCGATCCGTATGAAATTTTTTCAGATCGGTTTAAATTCCCTTAAAAGGGAATTTTTGCAAATTTCACGTTTCTATCTTCAAAAACGTGGAAATTATAGCATTTCCGATCAATCATATGGCAGCTATAGGATATAGTCGGCCGATCCGTATGAAATTTTCTAGATCGGCGTAAATTGCCCTTATAAAAAACCTGTGCAAATTTCAATCTTTTATCTTTAAAAACATGGAAGTTATAGCATTTCCGATCAATCAGTTATATAGATGCTAAAGGATATAGTCGGTCGATCCGTATAAAATTTTCTAGATCGGCCTAAATTCCCCTTATAACAAACCTGTGCAAATTTCAATCTTCTATCTTTAAAAACATGGAAGTTATAGCATTTCCGATCAATCAGTTATATAGAAGCTAAAGGATATAGTCGGCCGATCCGCATAAAATTTTCTAGATCGGCTTAAATTCCCATAAAAGGGATTTTGTGCAAATTTCAAGATTTTATCTTCAAAAACGTGGAAGTTATAGCATTTCCGATCAGTCATATGGCAGCTATAGGATATAGTCGGCCGATCCGTATGAAATTTTCCAAATCGGCGTAAATTCCCCTTTTAACAAACCTGTGCAAATTTCAATCTTCTATCTTTAAAAACTTGGAAGTTATAGCAATTCCGATTAATCATATGGCAGCTAAAGGATATAAAATCCGTATAAAATTTTCTAGATCGGCTTAAATTCCCATAAAAGGGATTTTGTGCAAATTTCAAGTTTTTATCTTTAAAAACATGGAAGTTATAGCATTTTCGATCAATCATATGGCAGCTAAAGGATATCGTCGGCCGATCCGTATAAAATTTTCTAGATCGGCTTAAATTCCCATAAAAGGGAATTTTTGCAAATTTCAAGTTTCTATCTTCAAAAACGTGGAAGTTATAGCATTTCCGATCAATCATATGGCAGCTATAGGATATAGTCGGCCGATCCGTATGAAATTTTTTATATCGGCGTAAATTGCCCTTATAAAAAACCTGTGCAAATTTCAATCTTCTATCTTTAAAAACATGGAAGTTATAGCATTTCCGATCAATCAGTTATATAGATGCTAAAGGATATAGTCGGTCGATCCGTATAAAATTTTCTAGATCGGCCTAAACTCCCCTTATAACAAACCTGTGCAAATTTCAATCTTCTATCTTCAATAACATGGAAGTTATAGCATTTCCTATCAATCAGTTATATAGAAGCTAAAGAATATATAGTCGGCCGATCTGTATGAAATTTTCCAAATCGGCCTAAATTCCCCTTATAACAAACCTGTGCAAATTTCAATCTTCTACCTTCAATAACATGGAAGTTATAGCATTTCCGATCAATCATATGGCAGCTATAGGATATTGTCGGCCGATCCGTATGAAATTTTTTAAATCGGCCTAAATTCCCCTTATAACAAACCTGTGCAAACTTCAATCTTCTACCTTCAATAACATGGAAGTTATAGCATTTTTGATCAATCAGTTATATAGAAGCTGAAGGATATAGTCGGCCGATCCGTATGAAATTTTCCAGATCGGCTTAAATTCCCATAAAAGGGAATTTGTGCAAATTTCAAGTTTTTATCTTCAAAAACGTGGAAGTTATAGCATTTCCGATCAGTCATATGGCAGCTATAGGATATAGTCGGCCGATCCGTATGAAATTTTCCAAATCGGCGTAAATTCCCCTTTTAACAAACCTGTGCAAATTTCAATCTTCTATCTTTAAAAACTTGGAAGTTATAGCAATTCCGATTAATCATATGGCAGCTAAAGGATATAAAATCCGTATAAAATTTTCTAGATCGGCTTAAATTCCCATAAAAGGGATTTTGTGCAAATTTCAAGTTTTTATCTTTAAAAACATGGAAGTTATAGCATTTTCGATCAATCATATGGCAGCTAAAGGATATCGTCGGCCGATCCGTATAAAATTTTCTAGATCGGCTTAAATTCCCATAAAAGGGAATTTTTGCAAATTTCAAGTTTCTATCTTCAAAAACGTGGAAGTTATAGCATTTCCGATCAATCATATGGCAGCTATAGGATATAGTCGGCCGATCCGTATGAAATTTTTTATATCGGCGTAAATTGCCCTTATAAAAAACCTGTGCAAATTTCAATCTTCTATCTTTAAAAACATGGAAGTTATAGCATTTCCGATCAATCAGTTATATAGATGCTAAAGGATATAGTCGGTCGATCCGTATAAAATTTTCTAGATCGGCCTAAACTCCCCTTATAACAAACCTGTGCAAATTTCAATCTTCTATCTTCAATAACATGGAAGTTATAGCATTTCCTATCAATCAGTTATATAGAAGCTAAAGAGATATAGTCGGCCGATCCGTATGAAATTTTCCAAATCGGCCTAAATTCCCCTTATAACAAACCTGTGCAAATTTCAATCTTCTATCTTCAATAACATGGAAGTTATAGCATTTCCGATCAATCATATGGCAGCTATAGGATATAGTCGGCCGATCCGTATGAAATTTTTTAAATCGGCCTAAATTCCCTTATAACAAACCTGTGCAAACTTCAATCTTCTACCTTCAATAACATGGAAGTTATAGCATTTTTGATCAATCAGTTATATAGAAGCTGAAGGATATAGTCGGCCGATCCGTATGAAATTTTCCAGATCGGCTTAAATTCCCATAAAAGGGAATTTGTGCAAATTTCAAGTTTTTATCTTCAAAAACGTGGAAGTTATAGCATTTCCGATCAGTCATATGGCAGCTATAGGATATAGTCGGCCGATCCGTATAAAATTTTCCAAATCGGCGTAAATTCCCTTTTTAACAAACCTTTGCAAATTTCAATCTTCTATCTTTAAAAACTTGGAAGTTATAGCATTTCCGATTAATCATATGGCAGCTAAAGGATATAAAATCCGTATAAAATTTTCTAGATCGGCTTAAATTCCCATAAAAGGGATTTTGTGCAAATTTCAAGTTTTTATCTTTAAAAACATGGAAGTTATAGCATTTTCGATCAATCATATGGCAGCTAAAGGATATCGTCGGCCGATCCGTATAAAATTTTCTAGATCGGCTTAAATTCCCATAAAAGGGAATTTTTGCAAATTTCAAGTTTCTATCTTCAAAAACGTGGAAGTTATAGCATTTCCTATCATTCATATGTCAGCTATAGGATATAGTCGGCCGATCCGTATGAAATTTTTTATATCGGCGTAAATTGCCCTTATAAAAAACCTGTGCAAATTTCAATCTTCTATCTTTAAAAACATGGAAGTTATAGCATTTCCGATCAATCAGTTATATAGATGCTAAAGGATATAGTCGGTCGATCCGTATAAAATTTTCTAGATCGGCTTAAATTCCCCTTATAACAATTTTGTGCAAATTTCAAGTTTCTATCTTTAAAAACATGGAAGTTATAGCATTTCCGATCAATCTATATGGCAGCTATAGGATATAGTCGGCCGATCCGTATGAAATTTTCTAAATCGGCCTAAATTCCTCTTATAACAAACCTGTGCAAATTTCAATCTTCTATCTTCAATAACATGGAAGTTATAGCATTTCCTATCAATCAGTTATATAGAAGCTAAAGGATATAGTCGGCCGATCCGTATGAAATTTTCCAAATCGGCGTAAATTCCCCTTATAACAAATCTGTGCAAATTTCAAGTTTCTATCTTCAAAAACATGGAAGTTATAGCATTTCCGATCAATCATATGGCAGCTATAGGATATAGTCGGCCGATCCGTATGAAATTTTTTAAATCGGCCTAAATTCCCCTTATAACAAACCTGTGCAAATTTCAATCTTCTATCTTCAATAACATGGAAGTTATAGCATTTCCGATCAATCAGTTATATAGAAGCTAAAGGATATAGTCGGCCGATCCGTATGAAATTTTCCAGATCGGCTTAAATTCCCATAAAAGGGAATTTGTGCAAATTTCAAGTTTTTATCTTCAAAAACGTGGAAGTTATAGCATTTCCGATCAATCATATGGCAGCTATAGGATATAGTCGGCCGATCCGTATGAAATTTTCCAAATCGGCGTAAATTCCCCTTTTAACAAACCTGTGCAAATTTCAATCTTCTATCTTTAAAAACATGGAAGTTATAGCATTTCCGATCAATCATATGGCAGCTAAAGGATATAGTCGGCCGATCCGTATAAAATTTTCTAGATCGGCTTAAATTCCCATAAAAGGGATTTTGTGCAAATTTCAAGTTTTTATCTTTAAAAACATGGAAGTTATAGCATTTTCGATCAATCATATGGCAGCTAAAGGATATCGTCGGCCGATCCGTATAAAATTTTCTAGATCGGCTTAAATTCCCATAAAAGGGAATTTTTGCAAATTTCAAGTTTCTATCTTCAAAAACGTGGAAGTTATAGCATTTCCGATCAATCATATGGCAGCTATAGGATATAGTCGGCCGATCTGTATGAAATTTTCTATATCGGCGTAAATTGCCCTTATAAAAAACCTGTGCAAATTTCAATCTTCTATCTTTAAAAACATGGAAGTTATAGCATTTCCGATCAATCAGTTATATAGATGCTAAAGGATATAGTCGGTCGATCCGTATAAAATTTTCTAGATCGGCCTAAATTCCCCTTATAACAAACCTGTGCAAATTTCAATCTTCTATCTTCAATAACATGGAAGTTATAGCATTTCCGATCAATCAGTTATATAGAAGCTAAAGAAGATATAGTCGGCCGATCCGTATGAAATTTTCCAAATCGGCGTAAATTCCCCTTATAACAAACCTGTGCAAATTTCAATCTTCTATCTTTAAAAACATGGAAGTTATAGCATTTCCGATCAATCATATGGCAGCTATAGGATATAGTCGGCCGATCCGTATGAAATTTTCTGGATCGGCGTAAATTGCCCTTATAACAAACCTGTGCAAATTTCAATCTTCTATCTTTAATAACATGAAAGTTATAGCATTTCTGATCAATCAGTTATATAGAAGCTAAAGGATATAGTCGGCCGATCCGTATGAAATTTTCCAGATCGGCTTAAATTCCCATAAAAGGGATTTTGTGCAAATTTCAAGTTTTTATCTTCAAAAACGTGGAAGTTATAGCATTTCCGATCAGTCATATGGCAGCTATAGGATATAGTCGGCCGATCCGTATGAAATTTTCCAAATCGGCGTAAATTCCCCTTTTAACAAACCTGTGCAAATTTCAATCTTCTATCTTTAAAAACATGGAAGTTATAGCATTTCCGATCAATCATATGGCAGCTATAGGATATAGTCGGCCGATCCGTATGAAATTTTCTGGATCGGCTTAAATTCCCATAAAAGGGATTTTGTGCAAATTTCAAGTTTTTATCTTTAAAAACATGGAAGTTATAGCATTTTCGATAATCATATGGCACCAAGATATTATCAGCATTTCCGTATCAATAATATGGCAGCTATAGCATTTCCGATCAGTCGGCCGATCCGTATGAAATTTTCCAAATCGGCGTAAATTCCCCTTTTAACAAACCTGTGCAAATTTCAATCTTCTATCTTCAGTAACATGGAAGTTATAGCATTTCCAAACAATCAATTATATAGAAGCTAAAGGATATAGTCGGCCGATCCGTATGAAATTTTTCAGATCGGCTTAAATTCCCATAAAAGGGATTTTGTGCAAATTTCAAGTTTTTATCTTCAAAAACGTGGAAGTTATAGCATTTCCGATCAGTCATATGGCAGCTATAGGATATAGTCGGCCGATCCGTATGAAATTTTCCATATCGGCGTTAATTCCCCTTTTAACAAACCTGAGCAAATTTCAATCTTCTATCTTTAAAAACATGGAAGTTATAGCATTTCCGATCAATCAGTTATGTAGAATCTAAAGGATATAGTCGGCCGATCCGTATGAAATTTTCCAGATCGGCTTAAATTCCCATAAAAGGGAATTTTTGCAAATTTCAAGTTTCTATCTTCAAAAACGTGGAAGTTATAGCATTTCCGATCAATCATATGGCAGCTATAGGATATAGTCGGCCGATCCGTATGAAATTTTCTAGATCGGCGTAAATTGCCCTTATAACAAACCTGTGCAAATTTCAATCTTCTATCTCTAAAAACATGGAAGTTATAGCATTTCCGATCAATCAGTTATATAGAAGCTAAAGGATATAGTCGGCCGATCCGCATAAAATTTTCTAGATCGGCTTAAATTCCCATAAAAGGGATTTTGTGCAAATTTCAAGTTTTTATCTTTAAAAACATGGAAGTTATAGCATTTTCGATCAATCATATGGCAGCTAAAGGATATAGTCGGCCGATCCGTATAAAATTTTCAAGATAGAAGATTGAAATTTGCACAGGTTTCTATCTTAAAAACATGGAAGTTATAGCGATTTCCGATCAATTTCATACTTATGCAGCTATAGGATATAGTCGGCCGATCCGTATGAAATTTTCCAAATCGGCCTAAATTCCCCTTATTACAAACCTGTGCAAATTTCAATCTTCTATCTTCAGTAACATGGAAGTTATAGCATTTCCGATCAATCAGTTGTATAAAATCTAAAGGATATAGTCGGCCGATCCGTATGAAATTTTCCATATCGGCGTAAATTCCCCTTTTAACAAACCTGAGCAAATTTCAATCTTCTATCTTTAAAAACATGGAAGTTATAGCATTTCCGATCAATCAGTTATATAGAATCTAAAGGATATAGTCGGCCGATCCGTATGAAATTTTCCAGATCGGCTTAAATTCCCATAAAAGATAATTTTTGCAAATTTCAAGTTTCTATCTTCAAAAACGTGGAAGTTATAGCATTTCCGATCAATCATATGGCAGCTATAGGATATAGTCGGCCGATCCGTATGAAATTTTCTGGATCGGCGTAAATTGCCCTTATAACAAACCTGTGCAAATTTCAATCTTCTATCTTTAAAAACATGGAAGTTATAGCATTTCCGATCAATCAGTTATATAGAAGCTAAAGGATATAGTCGGCCGATCCGCATAAAATTTTCTAGATCGGCTTAAATTCCCATAAAAGGGATTTTGTGCAAATTTCAAGTTTTTATCTTCAAAAACGTGGAAGTTATAGCATTTCCGATCAGTCATATGGCAGCTATAGGATATAGTCGGCCGATCCGTATGAAATTTTCTAGATCGGCTTAAATTCCCTTTTATTTTTGCAAATTTCAAGTTTCTATCTTCAAAAACGTGGAAGTTATAGCATTTCCGATCAATCATATGGCAGCTATAGGATATAGTCGGCCGATCCGTATGAAATTTTTTAGATCGGCGTAAATTGCCCTTATAAAAAACCTGTGCAAATTTCAATCTTCTATCTTTAAAAACATGGAAGTTATAGCATTTCCGATCAATCAGTTATATAGAAGCTAAAGGATATAGTCGGCCGATCCGTATACAATTTTCTAGATCGGCTTAATTGCCCTTATAACAAACCTGTGCAAATTTCAATCTTCTATCTTTAAAAACATGGAAGTTATAGCATTTCCGATCAATCAGTTATATAGAAGCTAAAGGATATAGTCGGCCGATCCGTATGAAATTTTCCAAATCGGCGTAAATTCCCTTTTAACAAACCTGTGCAAATTTCAATCTTCTATCTTCAAAAACATGGAAGTTATAGCATTTCCGATCAATCATATGGCAGCTATAGGATATAGTCGGCCGATCCGTATAAAATTTTCTAGATCGGCTTAATTGCCCTTATAACAAACCTGTGCAAATTTCAATCTTCTATCTTTAAAAACATGGAAGTTATAGCATTTCCGATCAATCAGTTATATAGAAGCTAAAGGATATAGTCGGCCGATCCGTATGAAATTTTTCAGATCGGCTTAAATTCCCATAAAAGGGATTTTGTGCAAATTTCAAGTTTTTATCTTCAAAAACGTGGAAGTTATAGCATTTCCGATCAGTCATATGGCAGCTATAGGATATAGTCGGCCGATCCGTATGAAATTTTCCAAATCGGCGTAAATTCCCCTTTTAACAAACCTGTGCAAATTTCAATCTTCTATCTTTAAAAACATGGAAGTTATAGCATTTCCGATCAATCAGTTATATAGAAGCTAAAGGATATAGTCGGCCGATCCGTATAAAATTTTCTAGATCGGCTTAAATTCCCTATAAAAGGGATTTTGTGCAAATTTCAATCTTCTATCTTTAAAAACATGGAAGTTATAGCATTTCCGATCAATCATATGGCAGCTATAGGATATAGTCGGCCGATCCGTATGAAATTTTCCAAATCGGCGTAAATTCCCCTTTTAACAAACCTGTGCAAATTTCAATCTTCTATCTTTAAAAACATGGAAGTTATAGCATTTCCGATCAATCAGTTATATGGAAGCTAAAGGATATAGTCGGCCGATCCGCATAAAATTTTCTAGATCGGCTTAAATTCCCATAAAAGGGATTTTGTGCAAATTTCAAGTTTTTTCTTCCAAAACGTGAAAGTTATAGCATTTCCGATCAATCATATGGCAACTATAGGATATAGTCGGCCGATCCGTATGAAATTTTCCAAATCGGCGTAAATTCCCCTTTTAACAAACCTGTGCAAATTTCAATCTTCTATCTTTAAAAACATGGAAGTTATAGCATTTCCGATCAATCAGTTATATAGAAGCTAAAGGATATAGTCGGCCGATCCGCATACAATTTTCTAGATCGGCTTAAATTGCCCTTATAACAAACCTGTGCAAGTTTCAATCTTCTATCTCTAAAAACATGGAAGTTATAGCATTTCCGATCAATCAGTTATATAGAAGCTAAAGGATATAGTCGGCCGATCCGTATGAAATTTTCTAGATCGGCATAAATTTCCTTTTAACAAACTTGTGCAAATTTCAAGTTTCTATCTTCAAAAACGTGGAAGTTATAGCATTTCCGAACAATCATATGGCAGCTATAGGATATAGTCGGCCGATCCGTATGAATTTTTTTAAATCGGCCTAAATTCCATAAATAGTCAATTTGTGCAAATTTGAAGTTTCTATCTTCAAAAACATGGAAGTTATAGCATTTCAGATCAATCAGATATATGGCAGCTATAGGATATAGTCGGCCGATCCGTATGAAATTTTCTAGATCGGCATAAATTTCCTTTTAACAAACCTGTGCAAATTTCAAGTTTTTATCTTCAAAAACGTGGAAGTTATAGCATTTCCGATCAATCATATGGCAGCTATAGGATATAGTCGGCCGATCCGTATGAAATTTTCCTAGATCGGCCTAAATTCCCCT
The DNA here is from genome assembly GCA_018150405.1 of Drosophila varians. NCBI lineage: Eukaryota > Metazoa > Arthropoda > Insecta > Diptera > Drosophilidae > Drosophila > Drosophila varians. The sequence continues at coordinate 2,197,301 of JAECWK010000127.1, forward strand.
TATAACAAACCTGTGCAAATTTCAATCTTCTATCTTCAAAAACATGGAAGTTATAGCATTTCCGATCAATCAGTTGTATAGAATCTAAAGGATATAGTCGGCCGATCCGTATGAAATTTTCTAGATCGGCCTAAATTCCCTTACAATCAATCTGTGCAAATTTCAAGTTTTTATCTTCAAAAACGTGGAAGTTATAGCATTTCCGATCAATCATATGGCAGCTATAGGATATAGTCGGCCGATCCGTATGAAATTTTCCAAATCGGCGTAAATTCCCCTTTTAACAAACCTGTGCAAATTTCAATCTTCTATCTTTAAAAACATGGAAGTTATAGCATTTCCGATCAATCAGTTATATAGAAGCTAAAGGATATAGTCGGCCGATCCGTATGAAATTTTTCAGATCGGCTTAAATTCCCTTACAATCAATCTGTGCAAATTTCAAGTTTTTATCTTCAAAAACGTGGAAGTTATAGCATTTCCGATCAATCATATGGCAGCTATAGGATATAGTCGGCCGATCCGTATGAAATTTTCCAAATCGGCGTAAATTCCCCTTTTAACAAACCTGTGCAAATTTCAATCTTCTATCTTTAAAAACATGGAAGTTATAGCATTTCCGATCAATCAGTTATATAGAAGCTAAAGGATATAGTCGGCCGATCCGTATAAAATTTTCTAGATCGGCTTAAATTCCCATAAAAGGGATTTTGTGCAAATTTCAAGTTTTTATCTTCAAAAACGTGGAAGTTATAGCATTTCCGATCAGTCATATGGCAGCTATAGGATATAGTCGGCCGATCCGTATGAAATTTTCCAAATCGGCGTAAATTCCCCTTTTAACAAACCTGTGCAAATTTCAATCTTCTATCTTTAAAAACATGGAAGTTATAGCATTTCCGATCAATCAGTTATATAGAAGCTAAAGGATATAGTCGGCCGATCCGTATGAAATTTTCCAGATCGGCTTAAATTCCCATAAAAGGGAATTTTGTGCAAATTTCAAGTTTCTATCTTCAAAAACGTGGAAGTTATAGCATTTCCGATCAATCATATGGCAGCTATAGGATATAGTCGGCCGATCCGTATGAAATTTTCTAGATCGGCGTAAATTGCCCTTATAACAAACCTGTGCAAATTTCAATCTTCTATCTTTAAAAACATGGAAGTTATAGCATTTCCGATCAATCAGTTATATAGAAGCTAAAGGATATAGTCGGCCGATCCGTATAAAATTTTCTAGATCGGCTTAAATTCCCATAAAAGGGATTTTGTGCAAATTTCAAGTTTTTATCTTCAAAAACGTGGAAGTTATAGCATTTCCGATCAGTCATATGGCAGCTATAGGATATAGTCGGCCGATCCGTATGAAATTTTCTAGATCGGCGTAAATTCCCCTTTTAACAAACCTGTGCAAATTTCAATCTTCTATCTTTAAAAACATGGAAGTTATAGCATTTCCGATCAATCAGTTATATAGAAGCTATAGGATATAGTCGGCCGATCCGTATGAAATTTTCTAGATCGGCTTAAATTCCCATAAAAGGGATTTTGTGCAAATTTCAAGTTTTTATCTTCAAAAACGTGGAAGTTATAGCATTTCCGATCAATCATATGGCAGCTATAGGATATAGTCGGCCGATCCGTATGAAATTTTCCAGATCGGCTTAAATTCCCATAAAAGGGAATTTTTGCAAATTTCAAGTTTCTATCTTCAAAAACGTGGAAGTTATAGCATTTCCGATCAATCATATGGCAGCTAAAGGATATCGTCGGCCGATCCTATGAGTAAGATTTTCAGTCGCGATCCGTATGAAATTTTCCAAATCGGCGTAAATTCCCCTTTTAACAAACCTGTGCAAATTTCAATCTTCTATCTTTAAAAACATGGAAGTTATAGCATTTCCGATCAATCAGTTATATAGAAGCTAAAGGATATAGTCGGCCGATCCGTATGAAATTTTCTAGATCGGCTTAAATTCCCATAAAAGGGATTTTGTGCAAATTTCAAGTTTTTATCTTCAAAAACATGGAAGTTATAGCATTTCCGATCAATCATATGGCAGCTATAGGATATAGTCGGCCGATCCGTATGAAATTTTCTAGATCGGCGTAAATTCCCATAACAGGAACCTGTGCAAATTTCAAGTTTCTATCTTTAAAAACATGGAAGTTATAGCATTTCCGATCAATCAGTTATATAGAAGCTAAAGGATATAGTCGGCCGATCCGTATGAAATTTTCTAGATCGGCTTAAATTCCCCTTATAAAAGGGATTTTGTGCAAATTTCAAGTCTTCTATCTTTAAAAACATGGAAGTTATAGCATTTCCGATCAATCAGTTATATGGCAGCTATAGGATATAGTCGGCCGATCCGTATGAAATTTTCTAGATCGGCGTAAATTCCCCTTATAACAAACCTGTGCAAATTTCAATCTTCTATCTTTAAAAACATGGAAGTTATAGCATTTCCGATCAATCAGTTATATAGAAGCTAAAGGATATAGTCGGCCGATCCGTATAAAATTTTCTAGATCGGCTTAAATTCCCATAAAAGGGATTTTGTGCAAATTTCAAGTTTTTATCTTCAAAAACGTGGAAGTTATAGCATTTCCGATCAGTCATATGGCAGCTATAGGATATAGTCGGCCGATCCGTATGAAATTTTCCAAATCGGCGTAAATTCCCCTTATAACAAACCTGTGCAAATTTCAATCTTCTATCTTCAAAAACATGGAAGTTATAGCATTTCCGATCAATCAGTTATATAGAAGCTAAAGGATATAGTCGGCCGATCCGTATGAAATTTTCTAGATCGGCTTAAATTCCCATAAAAGGGGATTTTGTGCAAATTTCAAGTTTTTATCTTCAAAAACGTGGAAGTTATAGCATTTCCGATCAGTCATATGGCAGCTATAGGATATAGTCGGCCGATCCGTATGAAATTTTCCAAATCGGCGTAAATTCCCCTTTTAACAAACCTGTGCAAATTTCAATCTTCTATCTTTAAAAACATGGAAGTTATAGCATTTCCGATCAATCAGTTATATAGAAGCTAAAGGATATAGTCGGCCGATCCGTATAAAATTTTCTAGATCGGCTTAAATTCCCATAAAAGGGATTTTGTGCAAATTTCAAGTTTTTATCTTCAAAAACGTGGAAGTTATAGCATTTCCGATCAGTCATATGGCAGCTATAGGATATAGTCGGCCGATCCGTATGAAATTTTCCAAATCGGCGTAAATTCCCCTTTTAACAAACCTGTGCAAATTTCAATCTTCTATCTTTAAAAACATGGAAGTTATAGCATTTCCGATCAATCAGTTATATAGAAGCTAAAGGATATAGTCGGCCGATCCGTATGAAATTTTCTAGATCGGCTTAAATTCCCATAAAAGGGATTTTTGCAAATTTCAAGTTTTTATCTTCAAAAACGTGGAAGTTATAGCATTTCCGATCAATCATATGGCAGCTATAGGATATAGTCGGCCGATCCGTATGAAATTTTCTAGATCGGCGTAAATTGCCCTTTTAACAAACCTGTGCAAATTTCAATCTTCTATCTTTAAAAACATGGAAGTTATAGCATTTCCGATCAATCAGTTATATAGAAGCTAAAGGATATAGTCGGCCGATCCGTATAAAATTTTCTAGATCGGCTTAAATTCCCATAAAAGGGATTTTGTGCAAATTTCAAGTTTTTATCTTCAAAAACGTGGAAGTTATAGCATTTCCGATCAATCATATGGCAGCTATAGGATATAGTCGGCCGATCCGTATGAAATTTTCCATATCGGCGTAAATTCCCCTTTTAACAAACCTGTGCAAATTTCAATCTTCTATCTTTAAAAACATGGAAGTTATAGCATTTCCGATCAATCAGTTATATAGAAGCTAAAGGATATAGTCGGCCGATCCGTATGAAATTTTCTAGATCGGCTTAAATTCCCTATAAAAGGGAATTTGTGCAAATTTCAAGTTTTTATCTTCAAAAACGTGGAAGTTATAGCATTTCCGATCAATCAGTTATATGGCAGCTATAGGATATAGTCGGCCGATCCGTATGAAATTTTCCATATCGGCGTAAATTCCCCTTTTAACAAACCTGTGCAAATTTCAATCTTCTATCTTTAAAAACATGGAAGTTATAGCATTTCCGATCAATCAGTTATATAGAAGCTAAAGGATATAGGAAGTTATAGTATTTCCGATCAATCATATGGCAGCTATAGGATATAGTCGGCCGATCCGTATGAAATTTTCTGGATCGGCGTAAATTGCCCTTATAACAAACCTGTGCAAATTTCAATCTTCTATCTTTAAAAACATGGAAGTTATAGCATTTCCGATCAATCAGTTATATAGAAGCTAAAGGATATAGTCGGCCGATCCGTATAAAATTTTCTAGATCGGCTTAAATTCCCATAAAAGGGATTTTGTGCAAATTTCAAGTTTTTATCTTCAAAAACGTGGAAGTTATAGCATTTCCGATCAATCATATGGCAGCTATAGGATATAGTCGGCCGATCCGTATGAAATTTTCCAAATCGGCGTAAATTCCCCTTTTAACAAACCTGTGCAAATTTCAATCTTCTATCTTTAAAAACATGGAAGTTATAGCATTTCCGATCAATCAGTTATATAGAAGCTAAAGGATATAGTCGGCCGATCCGTATGAAATTTTCTAGATCGGCTTAAATTCCCATAAAAGGGATTTTGTGCAAATTTCAAGTTTTTATCTTCAAAAACGTGGAAGTTATAGCATTTCCGATCAGTCGGCCGATCCGTATGAAATTTTCCAAATCGGCGTAAATTCCCCTTTTAACAAACCTGTGCAAATTTCAATCTTCTATCTTTAAAAACATGGAAGTTATAGCATTTCCGATCAATCAGTTATATAGAAGCTAAAGGATATAGTCGGCCGATCCGTATGAAATTTTCCAGATCGGCTTAAATTCCCATAAAAGGGAATTTTTGCAAATTTCAAGTTTCTATCTTCAAAAACGTGGAAGTTATAGCATTTCCGATCAATCATATGGCAGCTATAGGATATAGTCGGCCGATCCGTATGAAATTTTCTAGATCGGCGTAAATTGCCCTTATAACAAACCTGTGCAAATTTCAATCTTCTATCTTTAAAAACATGGAAGTTATAGCATTTCCGATCAATCAGTTATATAGAAGCTAAAGGATATAGTCGGCCGATCCGCATAAAATTTTCTAGATCGGCTTAAATTCCCATAAAAGGGATTTTGTGCAAATTTCAAGTTTTTATCTTCAAAAACGTGGAAGTTATAGCATTTCCGATCAGTCGGCCGATCCGTATGAAATTTTCCAAATCGGCGTAAATTCCCCTTTTAACAAACCTGTGCAAATTTCAATCTTCTATCTTTAAAAACATGGAAGTTATAGCATTTCCGATCAATCAGTTATATAGAAGCTAAAGGATATAGTCGGCCGATCCGCATAAAATTTTCTAGATCGGCTTAAATTCCCATAAAAGGGATTTTGTGCAAATTTCAAGTTTTTATCTTCAAAAACGTGGAAGTTATAGCATTTCCGATCAGTCATATGGCAGCTATAGGATATAGTCGGCCGATCCGTATGAAATTTTCCATATCGGCGTAAATTCCCCTTTTAACAAACCTGAGCAAATTTCAATCTTCTATCTTAAAAAACGTGGAAGTTATAGCATTTCCGATCAATCAGTTATGTAGAATCTAAAGGATATAGTCGGCCGATCCGTATGAAATTTTCCAGATCGGCTTAAATTCCCATAAAAGGGAATTTTTGCAAATTTCAAGTTTCTATCTTCAAAAACGTGGAAGTTATAGCATTTCCGATCAATCATATGGCAGCTATAGGATATAGTCGGCCGATCCGTATGAAATTTTCTAGATCGGCGTAAATTGCCCTTATAACAAACCTGTGCAAATTTCAATCTTCTATCTTTAAAAACATGGAAGTTATAGCATTTCCGATCAATCAGTTATATAGAAGCTAAAGGATATAGTCGGCCGATCCGCATAAAATTTTCTAGATCGGCTTAAATTCCCATAAAAGGGATTTTGTGCAAATTTCAAGTTTTTATCTTCAAAAACGTGGAAGTTATAGCATTTCCGATCAATCATATGGCAGCTATAGGATATAGTCGGCCGATCGTATGAAATTTTCTAGATCGGCTTAAATTCCCTTATAAAAACCTGTGCAAATTTCAATCTTCTATCTTCAAAAACATGGAAGTTATAGCATTTCCGATCAATCAGTTATGGCAGCTATAGGATATAGTCGGCCGATCCGTATGAAATTTTCCAAATCGGCGTAAATTCCCCTTTTTAAGAATCTGTGCAAATTTCAATCTTCTATCTTTAAAAACTTGGAAGTTATAGCATTTCCGATCAATCATATGGCAGCTAAAGGATATAGTGGCCGATCCGTATAAAATTTTCTAGATCGGCGTAAATTTCCTTATAACAAGATTTTGTGCAAATTTCAAGTCTTTTATCTTTAAAAACATGAAAGTTATAGCATTTTCGATCAATCATATGGCAGCTAAAGGATATAGTCGGCCGATCCGTATAAAATTTTCTAGATCGGCTTAAATTCCCATAAAAGGGAATTTTTGCAAATTTCAAGTTTCTATCTTCAAAAACGTGGAAGTTATAGCATTTCCGATCAGTCATATGTCAGCTATAGGATATAGTCGGCCGATCCGTATGAAATTTTCTATATCGGCGTAAATTGCCCTTATAAAAAACCTGTGCAAATTTCAATCTTCTATCTTTAAAAATATGGAAGTTATAGCATTTCCGATCAATCAGTTATATAGATGCTAAAGGATATAGTCGGCCAATCCGCATACAATTTTCTAGATCGGCTTAAATTCCCATAAAAGGGATTTTGTTCAAATTTCAAGTTTTTATCTTCAAAAACGTGGAAGTTATAGCATTTCCGATCAATCATATGGCAGCTATAGGATATAGTCGGCCGATCCGTATAAAACGTGGAAGTTATAGCATTTCCGATCAGTCGGCCGATATAGTCGGCCGATCCGCATACAATTTTCTAGATCGGCTTAAATTCCCATAAAAGGGATTTTGTGCTATAACTTCAATGTTATTGAAGGTAGAAGATTGAAATTTGCACAGGTTTGTTATAAGGGGAATTTAGGCCGATTTGGAAAATTTCATATCCGACTATATCCTTCAGCTTCTATATAACTGATTGATCAAAAATGCTATAACTTCCATGTTATTGAAGGTAGAAGATTGAAATTTGCACAGGTTTGTTATAAGGGGAATTTAGGCCGATTTGGAAAATTTCATACGGATCGGCCGACTATATCCTATAGCTGCCATATGATTGATCGGAAATGCTATAACTTCCATGTTATTGAAGGTAGAAGATTGAAATTTGCACAGGTTTGTTATAAGGGGAATTTAGGCCGATTTGGAAAATTTCATACAGATCGGCCGACTATATATTCTTTAGCTTCTATATAACTGATTGATAGGAAATGCTATAACTTCCATGTTATTGAAGATAGAAGATTGAAATTTGCACAGGTTTGTTATAAGGGGAATTAAGGACGATTTGGAAAATTTCATACGGATCGGCCGACTATATCCTATAGCTGCCATATGACTGATCGGAAATGCTATAACTTCCACGTTTTTGAAGATAAAAACTTGAAATTTGCACAAAATCCCTTTTATGGGAATTTAAGCCGATCTGGAAAATTTCATACGGATCGGCCGACTATATCCTTCAGCTTCTATATAACTGATTGATTAAAAATGCTATAACTTCCATGTTATTGAAGGTAGAAGATTGAAATTTGCACAGGTTTGTTATAAGGGGAATTTAGGCCGATTTGGAAAATTTCATACGGATCGGCCGACTATATCCTATAGCTGCCATATGATTGATCGGAAATGCTATAACTTCCATGTTATTGAAGGTAGAAGATTGAAATTTGCACAGGTTTGTTATAAGGGGAATTTAGGCCGATTTGGAAAATTTCATACGGATCGGCCGACTATATCCTTCAGCTTCTATATAACTGATTGATCGGAAATGCTATAACTTCCATGTTATTGAAGGTAGAAGATTGAAATTTGCACAGGTTTGTTATAAGGGGAATTTAGGCCGATTTGGAAAATTTCATACGGATCGGCCGACTATATCCTATAGCTGCCATTTGACTGATCGGAAATGCTATAACTTCCACGTTTTTGAAGATAGCAACTTGAAATTTGCAAAAATTCCCTTTTATGGGAATTTAAGCCGATCTGGAAAATTTCATACGGATCGGCCGACTATATCCTTCAGCTTCTATATAACTGATTGATCAAAAATGCTATAACTTCCATGTTATTGAAGGTAGAAGATTGAAATTTGCACAGGTTTGTTATAAGGGGAATTTAGGCCGATTTGGAAAATTTCATACGGATCGGCCGACTATATCCTATAGCTGCCATATGATTGATCGGAAATGCTATAACTTCCATGTTATTGAAGGTAGAAGATTGAAATTTGCACAGGTTTGTTATAAGGGGAATTTAGGCCGATTTGGAAAATTTCATACGGATCGGCCGACTATATATTCTTTAGCTTCTATATAACTGATTGATAGGAAATGCTATAACTTCCATGTTATTGAAGATAGAAGATTGAAATTTGCACAGGTTTGTTATAAGGGGAATTTAGGCCGATTTGGAAAATTTCATACGGATCGGCCGACTATATCCTATAGCTGCCATATGACTGATCGGAAATGCTATAACTTCCACGTTTTTGAAGATAAAAACTTGAAATTTGCACAAAATTCCCTTTTATGGGAATTTAAGCCGATCTGGAAAATTTCATACGGATCGGCCGACTATATCCTTCAGCTTCTATATAACTGATTGATCAAAAATGCTATAACTTCCATGTTATTGAAGGTAGAAGATTGAAATTTGCACAGGTTTGTTATAAGGGGAATTTAGGCCGATTTGGAAAATTTCATACGGATCGGCCGACTATATCCTATAGCTGCCATATGATTGATCGGAAATGCTATAACTTCCATGTTATTGAAGGTAGAAGATTGAAATTTGCACAGGTTTGTTATAAGGGGAATTTAGGCCGATTTGGAAAATTTCATACGGATCGGCCGACTATATCCTTTAGCTTCTATATAACTGATTGATCGGAAATGCTATAACTTCCATGTTATTGAAGGTAGAAGATTGAAATTTGCACAGGTTTGTTATAAGGGGAATTTAGGCCGATTTGGAAAATTTCATACGGATCGGCCGACTATATCCTATAGCTGCCATTTGACTGATCGGAAATGCTATAACTTCCACGTTTTTGAAGATAGCAACTTGAAATTTGCAAAATCTCCTTTATGGGAATTTAAGCCGATCTGGAAAATTTCATACGGATCGGCCGACTATATCCTTCAGCTTCTATATAACTGATTGATCAAAAATGCTATAACTTCCATGTTATTGAAGGTAGAAGATTGAAATTTGCACAGGTTTGTTATAAGGGGAATTTAGGCCGATTTGGAAAATTTCATACGGATCGGCCGACTATATCCTATAGCTGCCATATGATTGATCGGAAATGCTATAACTTCCATGTTATTGAAGGTAGAAGATTGAAATTTGCACAGGTTTGTTATAAGGGGAATTTAGGCCGATTTGGAAAATTTCATACGGATCGGCCGACTATATATTCTTTAGCTTCTATATAACTGATTGATAGGAAATGCTATAACTTCCATGTTATTGAAGATAGAAGATTGAAATTTGCACAGGTTTGTTATAAGGGGAATTTAGGCCGATTTGGAAAATTTCATACGGATCGGCCGACTATATCCTATAGCTGCCATATGACTGATCGGAAATGCTATAACTTCCACGTTTTTGAAGATAAAAACTTGAAATTTGCACAAAATCCCTTTTATGGGAATTTAAGCCGATCTGGAAAATTTCATACGGATCGGCCGACTATATCCTTCAGCTTCTATATAACTGATTGATCAAAAATGCTATAACTTCCATGTTATTGAAGGTAGAAGATTGAAATTTGCACAGGTTTGTTATAAGGGGAATTTAGGCCGATTTGGAAAATTTCATACGGATCGGCCGACTATATCCTTCAGCTTCTATATAACTGATTGATCGGAAATGCTATAACTTCCATGTTATTGAAGGTAGAAGATTGAAATTTGCACAGGTTTGTTATAAGGGGAATTTAGGCCGATTTGGAAAATTTCATACGGATCGGCCGACTATATCCTATAGCTGCCATTTGACTGATCGGAAATGCTATAACTTCCACGTTTTTGAAGATAGAAACTTGAAATTTGCAAAAATTCCCTTTTATGGGAATTTAAGCCGATCTGGAAAATTTCATACGGATCGGCCGACTATATCCTTCAGCTTCTATATAACTGATTGATCGAAAATGCTATAACTTCCATGTTATTGAAGGTAGAAGATTGAAATTTGCACAGGTTTGTTATAAGGGGAATTTAGGCCGATTTGGAAAATTTCATACGGATCGGCCGACTATATCCTATAGCTGCCATATGATTGATCGGAAATGCTATAACTTCCATGTTATTGAAGGTAGAAGATTGAAATTTGCACAGGTTTGTTATAAGGGGAATTTAGGCCGATTTGGAAAATTTCATACGGATCGGCCGACTATATATTCTTTAGCTTCTATATAACTGATTGATAGGAAATGCTATAACTTCCATGTTATTGAAGATAGAAGATTGAAATTTGCACAGGTTTGTTATAAGGGGAATTTAGGCCGATTTGGAAAATTTCATACGGATCGGCCGACTATATCCTATAGCTGCCATTTGACTGATCGGAAATGCTATAACTTCCACGTTTTTGAAGATAGAAACTTGAAATTTGCAAAAATTCCCTTTTATGGGAATTTAAGCCGATCTGGAAAATTTCATACGGATCGGCCGACTATATCCTTCAGCTTCTATATAACTGATTGATCGGAAATGCTATAACTTCCATGTTATTGAAGGTAGAAGATTGAAATTTGCACAGGTTTGTTATAAGGGGAATTTAGGCCGATTTGGAAAATTTCATACGGATCGGCCGACTATATCCTATAGCTGCCATATGATTGATCGGAAATGCTATAACTTCCATGTTATTGAAGGTAGAAGATTGAAATTTGCACAGGTTTGTTATAAGGGGAATTTAGGCCGATTTGGAAAATTTCATACAGATCGGCCGACTATATCCTTTAGCATCTATATAACTGATTGATCGGAAATGCTATAACTTCCATGTTATTGAAGGTAGAAGATTGAAATTTGCACAGGTTTGTTATAAGGGGAATTTAGGCCGATTTGGAAAATTTCATACGGATCGGCCGACTATATCCTATAGCTGCCATTTGACTGATCGGAAATGCTATAACTTCCACGTTTTTGAAGATAGCAACTTGAAATTTGCAAAAATTCCCTTTTATGGGAATTTAAGCCGATCTGGAAAATTTCATACGGATCGGCCGACTATATCCTTCAGCTTCTATATAACTGATTGATCAAAAATGCTATAACTTCCATGTTATTGAAGGTAGAAGATTGAAATTTGCACAGGTTTGTTATAAGGGGAATTTAGGCCGATTTGGAAAATTTCATACGGATCGGCCGACTATATCCTATAGCTGCCATATGATTGATCGGAAATGCTATAACTTCCATGTTATTGAAGGTAGAAGATTGAAATTTGCACAGGTTTGTTATAAGGGGAATTTAGGCCGATTTGGAAAATTTCATACAGATCGGCCGACTATATATTCTTTAGCTTCTATATAACTGATTGATAGGAAATGCTATAACTTCCATGTTATTGAAGGTAGAAGATTGAAATTTGCACAGGTTTGTTATAAGGGGAATTTAGGCCGATTTGGAAAATTTCATACGGATCGGCCGACTATATCCTATAGCTGCCATATGACTGATCGGAAATGCTATAACTTCCACGTTTTTGAAGATAGCAACTTGAAATTTGCAAAAATTCCCTTTTATGGGAATTTAAGCCGATCTGGAAAATTTCATACGGATCGGCCGACTATATCCTTCAGCTTCTATATAACTGATTGATCAAAAATGCTATAACTTCCATGTTATTGAAGGTAGAAGATTGAAATTTGCACAGGTTTGTTATAAGGGGAATTTAGGCCGATTTGGAAAATTTCATACGGATCGGCCGACTATATCCTATAGCTGCCATATGATTGATCGGAAATGCTATAACTTCCATGTTATTGAAGGTAGAAGATTGAAATTTGCACAGGTTTGTTATAAGGGGAATTTAGGCCGATTTGGAAAATTTCATACAGATCGGCCGACTATATATTCTTTAGCTTCTATATAACTGATTGATAGGAAATGCTATAACTTCCATGTTATTGAAGATAGAAGATTGAAATTTGCACAGGTTTGTTATAAGGGGAATTTAGGCCGATTTGGAAAATTTCATACGGATCGGCCGACTATATCCTATAGCTGCCATATGACTGATCGGAAATGCTATAACTTCCACGTTTTTGAAGATAAAAACTTGAAATTTGCACAAAATCCCTTTTATGGGAATTTAAGCCGATCTGGAAAATTTCATACGGATCGGCCGACTATATCCTTCAGCTTCTATATAACTGATTGATCGGAAATGCTATAACTTCCATGTTATTGAAGGTAGAAGATTGAAATTTGCACAGGTTTGTTATAAGGGGAATTTAGGCCGATTTGGAAAATTTCATACGGATCGGCCGACTATATCCTATAGCTGCCATATGATTGATCGGAAATGCTATAACTTCCATGTTATTGAAGATAGAAGATTGAAATTTGCACAGGTTTGTTATAAGGGGAATTTAGGCCGATTTGGAAAATTTCATACGGATCGGCCGACTATATCCTTTAGCTTCTATATAACTGATTGATCGGAAATGCTATAACTTCCATGTTATTGAAGGTAGAAGATTGAAATTTGCACAGGTTTGTTATAAGGGGAATTTAGGCCGATTTGGAAAATTTCATACGGATCGGCCGACTATATCCTATAGCTGCCATATGATTGATCGGAAATGCTATAACTTCCATGTTTTTGAAGGTAGAAGATTGAAATTTGCACAGGTTTGTTATAAGGGGAATTTAGGCCGATTTGGAAAATTTCATACGGATCGGCCGACATATATCCTTTAGCTTCTATATAACTGATTGATAGGAAATGCTATAACTTCCATGTTATTGAAGATAGAAGATTGAAATTTGCACAGGTTTGTTATAAGGGGAATTTAGGCCGATTTGGAAAATTTCATACGGATCGGCCGACTATATCCTATAGCTGCCATATGATTGATCGGAAATGCTATAACTTCCACGTTTTTGAAGATAGAAAGATCTGGAAAATTTCATACGGATCGGCCGACTATATCCTACAGCTTCTATATAACTGATTGATCGGAAATGCTATAACTTCCATGTTATTGAAGGTAGAAGATTGAAATTTGCACAGGTTTGTTATAAGGGGAATTTAGGCCGATTTGGAAAATTTCATACGGATCGGCCGACTATATCCTATAGCTGCCATATGATTGATCGGAAATGCTATAACTTCCACGTTTTTGAAGATAGAAACTTGAAATTTGCAAAAATTCCCTTTTATGGGAATTTAAGCCGATCTGGAAAATTTCATACGGATCGGCCGACTATATCCTTCAGCTTCTATATAACTGATTGATCAAAAATGCTATAACTTCCATGTTATTGAAGGTAGAAGATTGAAATTTGCACAGGTTTGTTATAAGGGGAATTTAGGCCGATTTGGAAAATTTCATACGGATCGGCCGACTATATCCTATAGCTGCCATTTGACTGATCGGAAATGCTATAACTTCCACGTTTTTGAAGATAGAAACTTGAAATTTGCAAAAATTCCCTTTTATGGGAATTTAAGCCGATCTGGAAAATTTCATACGGATCGGCCGACTATATCCTTCAGCTTCTATATAACTGATTGATCAAAAATGCTATAACTTCCATGTTATTGAAGGTAGAAGATTGAAATTTGCACAGGTTTGTTATAAGGGGAATTTAGGCCGATTTGGAAAATTTCATACGGATCGGCCGACTATATCCTATAGCTGCCATATGATTGATCGGAAATGCTATAACTTCCATGTTATTGAAGGTAGAAGATTGAAATTTGCACAGGTTTGTTATAAGGGGAATTTAGGCCGATTTGGAAAATTTCATACGGATCGGCCGACTATATATTCTTTAGCTTCTATATAACTGATTGATAGGAAATGCTATAACTTCCATGTTATTGAAGATAGAAGATTGAAATTTGCACAGGTTTGTTATAAGGGGAATTTAGGCCGATTTGGAAAATTTCATACGGATCGGCCGACTATATTTTATAGCTGCCATCTAACTGATTGATTAGAAATGCTATAACCTCCACGTCTTTGAAGATAGAAACTTGAAATTTGCAAAAAATCCCTTTTATGGGAATTTAAGCCGATCTAGAAAAGTTTATCCGGATCGGCCGACTATATCCTTTAGCTTCTATATAACTGATTGATCGGAAATGCTATAACTTCCATGTTATTGAAGGTAGAAGATTGAAATTTGCACAGGTTTGTTATAAGGGGAATTTAGGCCGATTTGGAAAATTTCATACGGATCGGCCGACTATATCCTATAGCTGCCATATGATTGATCGGAAATGCTATAACTTCCATGTTATTGAAGGTAGAAGATTGAAATTTGCACAGGTTTGTTATAAGGGGAATTTAGGCCGATTTGGAAAATTTCATACGGATCGGCCGACTATATCCTTTAGCTTCTATATAACTGATTGATAGGAAATGCTATAACTTCCATGTTATTGAAGGTAGAAGATTGAAATTTGCACAGGTTTGTTATAAGGGGAATTTAGGCCGATTTGGAAAATTTCATACGGATCGGCCGACTATATCCTATAGCTGCCATATGATTGATCGGAAATGCTATAACTTCCATGTTATTGAAGGTAGAAGATTGAAATTTGCACAGGTTTGTTATAAGGGGAATTTAGGCCGATTTGGAAAATTTCATACGGATCGGCCGACTATATCCTTTAGCTTCTATATAACTGATTGATCGGAAATGCTATAACTTCCATGTTATTGAAGATAGAAGATTGAAATTTGCACAGGTTTGTTATAAGGGGAATTTAGGCCGATTTGGAAAATTTCATACGGATCGGCCGACTATATCCTATAGCTGCCATATGACTGATCGGAAATGCTATAACTTCCACGTTTTTGAAGATAAAAACTTGAAATTTGCACAAAATCCCTTTTATGGGAATTTAAGCCGATCTGGAAAATTTCATACGGATCGGCCGACTATATCCTTCAGCTTCTATATAACTGATTGATCAAAAATGCTATAACTTCCATGTTATTGAAGGTAGAAGATTGAAATTTGCACAGGTTTGTTATAAGGGGAATTTAGGCCGATTTGGAAAATTTCATACGGATCGGCCGACTATATCCTATAGCTGCCATATGATTGATCGGAAATGCTATAACTTCCATGTTATTGAAGATAGAAGATTGAAATTTGCACAGGTTTGTTATAAGGGAATTTAGGCCGATTTGGAAAATTTCATACGGATCGGCCGACTATATCCTTTAGCTTCTATATAACTGATTGATCGGAAATGCTATAACTTCCATGTTATTGAAGGTAGAAGATTGAAATTTGCACAGGTTTGTTATAAGGGGAATTTAGGCCGATTTGGAAAATTTCATACGGATCGGCCGACTATATCCTATAGCTGCCATATGATTGATCGGAAATGCTATAACTTCCATGTTATTGAAGATAGAAGATTGAAATTTGCACAGGTTTGTTATAAGGGGAATTTAGGCCGATTTGGAAAATTTCATACGGATCGGCCGACTATATCCTTTAGCTTCTATATAACTGATTGATCGGAAATGCTATAACTTCCATGTTATTGAAGATAGAAGATTGAAATTTGCACAGGTTTGTTATAAGGGGAATTTAGGCCGATTTGGAAAATTTCATACGGATCGGCCGACTATATCCTATAGCTTCTATATAACTGATTGATCGGAAATGCTATAACTTCCATGTTATTGAAGATAGAAGATTGAAATTTGCACAGGTTTGTTATAAGGGGAATTTAGGCCGATTTGGAAAATTTCATACGGATCGGCCGACTATATCCTTTAGCTTCTATATAACTGATTGATCGGAAATGCTATAACTTCCATGTTATTGAAGGTAGAAGATTGAAATTTGCACAGGTTTGTTATAAGGGGAATTTAGGCCGATTTGGAAAATTTCATACGGATCGGCCGACTATATCCTATAGCTGCCATATGATTGATCGGAAATGCTATAACTTCCATGTTATTGAAGGTAGAAGATTGAAATTTGCACAGGTTTGTTATAAGGGGAATTTAGGCCGATTTGGAAAATTTCATACGGATCGGCCGACTATATTCTTTAGCTTCTATATAACTGATTGATAGGAAATGCTATAACTTCCATGTTATTGAAGATAGAAGATTGAAATTTGCACAGGTTTGTTATAAGGGGAATTTAGGCCGATTTGGAAAATTTCATACGGATCGGCCGACTATATCCTATAGCTGCCATATGACTGATCGGAAATGCTATAACTTCCACGTTTTTGAAGATAAAAACTTGAAATTTGCACAAATTCCCTTTTATGGGAATTTAAGCCGATCTGGAAAATTTCATACGGATCGGCCGACTATATCCTTCAGCTTCTATATAACTGATTGATCAAAAATGCTATAACTTCCATGTTATTGAAGGTAGAAGATTGAAATTTGCACAGGTTTGTTATAAGGGGAATTTAGGCCGATTTGGAAAATTTCATACGGATCGGCCGACTATATCCTATAGCTGCCATATGATTGATCGGAAATGCTATAACTTCCATGTTATTGAAGGTAGAAGATTGAAATTTGCACAGGTTTGTTATAAGGGGAATTTAGGCCGATTTGGAAAATTTCATACAGATCGGCCGACTATATATTCTTTAGCTTCTATATAACTGATTGATAGGAAATGCTATAACTTCCATGTTATTGAAGATAGAAGATTGAAATTTGCACAGGTTTGTTATAAGGGGAGTTTAGGCCGATTTGGAAAATTTCATACGGATCGGCCGACTATATCCTATAGCTGCCATATGACTGATCGGAAATGCTATAACTTCCACGTTTTTGAAGATAAAAACTTGAAATTTGCACAAATTCCCTTTTATGGGAATTTAAGCCGATCTGGAAAATTTCATACGGATCGGCCGACTATATCCTTCAGCTTCTATATAACTGATTGATCGGAAATGCTATAACTTCCATGTTATGGAAGGTAGAAGATTAAAATTTGCACAGGTTTGTTATAAGGGGAATTTAGGCCGATTTGGAAAATTTCATACGGATCGGCCGACTATATCCTTCAGCTTCTATATAACTGATTGATCAAAAATGCTATAACTTCCATGTTATTGAAGATAGAAGATTGAAATTTGCACAGGTTTGTTATAAGGGGAATTTAGGCCGATTTGGAAAATTTCATACGGATCGGCCGACTATATCCTATAGCTGCCATTTGACTGATCGGAAATGCTATAACTTCCACGTTTTTGAAGATAGAAACTTGAAATTTGCAAAAATTCCCTTTTATGGGAATTTAAGCCGATCTGGAAAATTTCATACGGATCGGCCGACTATATCCTTCAGCTTCTATATAACTGATTGATCGGAAATGCTATAACTTCCATGTTATTGAAGGTAGAAGATTGAAATTTGCACAGGTTTGTTATAAGGGGAATTTAGGCCGATTTGGAAAATTTCATACGGATCGGCCGACTATATCCTATAGCTGCCATTTGACTGATCGGAAATGCTATAACTTCCACGTTTTTGAAGATAGAATCTTGAACTATATATTCTTTAGCTTCTATATAACTGATTGATAGGAAATGCTATAACTTCCATGTTATTGAAGATAGAAGATTGAAATTTGCACAGGTTTGTTATAAGGGGAATTTAGGCCGATTTGGAAAATTTCATACGGATCGGCCGACTATATCCTATAGCTGCCATATGACTGATCGGAAATGCTATAACTTCCACGTTTTTGAAGATAAAAACTTGAAATTTGCACAAATTCCCTTTTATGGGAATTTAAGCCGATCTGGAAAATTTCATACGGATCGGCCGACTATATCCTTCAGCTTCTATATAACTGATTGATCGGAAATGCTATAACTTCCATGTTATTGAAGGTAGAAGATTGAAATTTGCACAGGTTTGTTATAAGGGGAATTTAGGCCGATTTGGAAAATTTCATACGGATCGGCCGACTATATCCTATAGCTGCCATATGATTGATCGGAAATGCTATAACTTCCATGTTATTGAAGGTAGAAGATTGAAATTTGCACAGGTTTGTTATAAGGGGAATTTAGGCCGATTTGGAAAATTTCATACGGATCGGCCGACTATATATTCTTTAGCTTCTATATAACTGATTGATAGGAAATGCTATAACTTCCATGTTATTGAAGATAGAAGATTGAAATTTGCACAGGTTTGTTATAAGGGGAATTTAGGCCGATTTGGAAAATTTCATACGGATCGGCCGACTATATCCTATAGCTGCCATATGACTGATCGGAAATGCTATAACTTCCATGTTATTGAAGGTAGCAACTTGAAATTTGCAAAAATTCCCTTTTATGGGAATTTAAGCCGATCTGGAAAATTTCATACGGATCGGCCGACTATATCCTTCAGCTTCTATATAACTGATTGATCAAAAATGCTATAACTTCCATGTTATTGAAGGTAGAAGATTGAAATTTGCACAGGTTTGTTATAAGGGGAATTTAGGCCGATTTGGAAAATTTCATACGGATCGGCCGACTATATCCTATAGCTGCCATATGATTGATCGGAAATGCTATAACTTCCATGTTATTGAAGGTAGCAACTTGAAATTTGCAAAAATTCCCTTTTATGGGAATTTAAGCCGATCTGGAAAATTTCATACGGATCGGCCGACTATATATTCTTTAGCTTCTATATAACTGATTGATAGGAAATGCTATAACTTCCATGTTATTGAAGATAGAAGATTGAAATTTGCACAGGTTTGTTATAAGGGGAATTTAGGCCGATTTGGAAAATTTCATACGGATCGGCCGACTATATCCTATAGCTGCCATATGATTGATCGGAAATGCTATAACTTCCATGTTATTGAAGGTAGAAGATTGAAATTTGCACAGGTTTGTTATAAGGGGAATTTAGGCCGATTTGGAAAATTTCATACGGATCGGCCGACTATATATTCTTTAGCTTCTATATAACTGATTGATCGGAAATGCTATAACTTCCATGTTATTGAAGGTAGAAGATTGAAATTTGCACAGGTTTGTTATAAGGGGAATTTAGGCCGATTTGGAAAATTTCATACGGATCGGCCGACTATATCCTATAGCTGCCATTTGTTGATCGGAATGTTAAGTCGGCCTATATCTTGTTCTATATAACTGATTGATCAGAAATGCTATAACTTCCATGTTATTGAAGATAGAAGATTGAAATTTGCACAGGTTTGTTATAAGGGGAATTTAGGCCGATTTGGAAAATTTCATACGGATCGGCCGACTATATCCTTTAGCTTCTATATAACTGATTGATCGGAAATGCTATAACTTCCATGTTATTGAAGGTAGAAGATTGAAATTTGCACAGGTTTGTTATAAGGGGAATTTAGGCCGATTTGGAAAATTTCATACGGATCGGCCGACTATATCCTATAGCTGCCATATGATTGATCGGAAATGCTATAACTTCCATGTTATTGAAGGTAGAAGATTGAAATTTGCACAGGTTTGTTATAAGGGGAATTTAGGCCGATTTGGAAAATTTCATACGGATCGGCCGACTATATATTCTTTAGCTTCTATATAACTGATTGATCGGAAATGCTATAACTTCCATGTTATTGAAGATAGAAGATTGAAATTTGCACAGGTTTGTTATAAGGGGAATTTAGGCCGATTTGGAAAATTTCATACGGATCGGCCGACTATATCCTATAGCTGCCATATGACTGATCGGAAATGCTATAACTTCCACGTTTTTGAAGATAAAAACTTGAAATTTGCACAAAATTCCTTTTATGGGAATTTAGGCCGATCTGGAAAATTTCATACGGATCGGCCGACTATATCCTTCAGCTTCTATATAACTGATTGATCGGAAATGCTATAACTTCCATGTTATTGAAGATAGAAGATTGAAATTTGCACAGGTTTGTTATAAGGGGAATTTAGGCCGATTTGGAAAATTTCATACGGATCGGCCGACTATATCCTATAGCTGCCATTTGACTGATCGGAAATGCTATAACTTCCACGTTTTTGAAGATAGAAACTTGAAATTTGCAAAAATTCCCTTTTATGGGAATTTAAGCCGATCTGGAAAATTTCATACGGATCGGCCGACTATATCCTTTAGCTTCTATATAACTGATTGATCGGAAATGCTATAACTTCCATGTTATTGAAGGTAGAAGATTGAAATTTGCACAGGTTTGTTATAAGGGGAATTTAGGCCGATTTGGAAAATTTCATACGGATCGGCCGACTATATCCTATAGCTGCCATATGACTGATCGGAAATGCTATAACTTCCACGTTTTTGAAGATAGAAACTTGAAATTTGCAAAAATTCCCTTTTATGGGAATTTAAGCCGATCTGGAAAATTTCATACGGATCGGCCGACTATATATTCTTTAGCTTCTATATAACTGATTGATCGGAAATGCTATAACTTCCATGTTATTGAAGATAGAAGATTGAAATTTGCACAGGTTTGTTATAAGGGGAATTTAGGCCGATTTGGAAAATTTCATACGGATCGGCCGACTATATCCTATAGCTGCCATATGATTGATCGGAAATGCTATAACTTCCACGTTTTTGAAGATAAAAACTTGAAATTTGCACAAATTCCCTTTTATGGGAATTTAAGCCGATCTGGAAAATTTCATACGGATCGGCCGACTATATCCTTTAGCTTCTATATAACTGATTGATCGGAAATGCTATAACTTCCATGTTTTTAAAGATAGAAGATTGAAATTTGCACAGGTTTGTTAAAAGGGGAATATACGCCGATATGGATATTTTCATACGGATCGGCCGACTATATCCTATAGCTGCCATATGACTGAACGGAAATGCTATAACTTCCACGTTTTTGAAGATAGAAGATTGAAATTTGCACAGGTTTGTTAAAAGGGGAATTTACGCCGATTTGGAAAATTTCATACGGATCGGCCGACTATATCCTATAGCTGCTATATAACTGATTGATCGGAAATGCTATAACTTCCATGTTATTGAAGATAGAAGATTGAAATTTGCACAGGTTTGTTATAAGGGGAATTTAGGCCGATTTGGAAAATTTCATACGGATCGGCCGACTATATCCTATAGCTTCTATATAACTGATTGATCGGAAATGCTATAACTTCCATGTTATTGAAGGTAGAAGATTGAAATTTGCACAGGTTTGTTATAAGGGGAATTTAGGCCGATTTGGAAAATTTCATACGGATCGGCCGACTATATCCTATAGCTGCTATTTGATTGATCGGAAATGCTATAACTTCCATGTTTTGAAGATAGAAGTTGAAATTTGCAGTTTTTATAAGGGTTTAGGCCGATCTGGAAAATTTCATACGGATCCACTTAGCTTCTATATAACTGATTGATCGGAAATGCTATAACTTCCATGTTATTGAAGATAGAAGATTGAAATTTGCACAGGTTTGTTATAAGGGGAATTTAGGCCGATTTGGAAAATTTCATACGGATCGGCCGACTATATCCTATAGCTGCTATATAACTGATTGATCGGAAATGCTATAACTTCCACGTTTTTGAAGATAGAAAACTTGAAATTTGCACAAGTTCCTTTTATAAGGGGAATTTAAGCCGATCTGGAAAATTTCATACGGATCGGCCGACTATATCCTTCAGCTTCTATATAACTGATTGATCGGAAATGCTATAACTTCCATGTTATTGAAGGTAGAAGATTGAAATTTGCACAGGTTTGTTATAAGGGGAATTTAGGCCGATTTGGAAAATTTCATACGGATCGGCCGACTATATCCTATAGCTGCCATATGATTGATCGGAAATGCTATAACTTCCATGTTATTGAAGATAGAAACTTGAAATTTGCAAAGGTTCTGTTTATGGGAATTTAGGCCGATTTGGAAAATTTCATACGGATCGGCCGACTATATATTCTTTAGCTTCTATATAACTGATTGATCGGAAATGCTATAACTTCCATGTTATTGAAGATAGAAGATTGAAATTTGCACAGGTTTGTTATAAGGGGAATTTAGGCCGATTTGGAAAATTTCATACGGATCGGCCGACTATATCCTATAGCTGCCATATGACTGATCGGAAATGCTATAACTTCCACGTTTTTGAAGATAGAAACTTGAAATTTGCAAAAATTCCCTTTTATGGGAATTTAAGCCGATCTGGAAAATTTCATACGGATCGGCCGACTATATCCTTCAGCTTCTATATAACTGATTGATCGAAAATGCTATAACTTCCATGTTATTGAAGATAGAAGATTGAAATTTGCACAGGTTTGTTATAAGGGGAATTTAGGCCGATTTGGAAAATTTCATACGGATCGGCCGACTATATCCTATAGCTGCCATATGATTGATCGGAAATGCTATAACTTCCACGTTTTTGAAGATAGAAACTTGAAATTTGCAAAAATTCCTTTTATAGGGAATTTAAGCCGATCTGGAAAATTTCATACGGATCGGCCGACTATATATTCTTTAGCTTCTATATAACTGATTGATCGGAAATGCTATAACTTCCATGTTATTGAAGATAGAAGATTGAAATTTGCACAGGTTTGTTATAAGGGGAATTTAGGCCGATTTGGAAAATTTCATACGGATCGGCCGACTATATCCTATAGCTGCCATATGATTGATCGGAAATGCTATAACTTCCATGTTATTGAAGATAGAAGATTGAAATTTGCACAGGTTTGTTTTAAGGGGAATTTAAGCCGATTTGGAAAATTTCATACGGATCGGCCGACTATATATCCTTTAGCTTCTATATAACTGATTGATCGGAAATGCTATAACTTCCATGTTATTGAAGATAGAAGATTGAAATTTGCACAGGTTTGTTATAAGGGGAATTTAGGCCGATTTGGAAAATTTCATACGGATCGGCCGACTATATCCTATAGCTGCCATATGACTGATCGGAAATGCTATAACTTCCATGTTATTGAAGGTAGAAGATTGAAATTTGCACAGGTTTGTTATAAGGGGAATTTAGGCCGATTTGGAAAATTTCATAACGGATCGGCCGACTATATATTTAAGCTTCTATATAACTGATTGATCGGAAATGCTATAACTTCCACGTTTTTGAAGATAGAAGATTGAAATTTGCACAGGTTTGTTTTATAAGGGAATTTAGGCCGATTTGGAAAATTTCATACGGATCGGCCGACTATATCCTAAGCTTCATATAACTGATTGATCGGAAATGCTATAACTTCCATGTTATTGAAGATAGAAGATTGAAATTTGCACAGGTTTGTTATAAGGGGAATTTAGGCCGATTTGGAAAATTTCATACGGATCGGCCGACTATATCCTATAGCTGCCATATGACTGATCGGAAATGCTATAACTTCCATGTTATTGAAGGTAGAAGATTGAAATTTGCACAGGTTTGTTATAAGGGGAATTTAGGCCGATTTGGAAAATTTCATACGGATCGGCCGACTATATCCTTCAGCTTCTATATAACTGATTGATCGGAAATGCTATAACTTCCATGTTATTGAAGATAGAAGATTGAAATTTGCACAGGTTTGTTATAAGGGGAATTTAGGCCGATTTGGAAAATTTCATACGGATCGGCCGACTATATCCTATAGCTGCCATATGATTGATCGGAAATGCTATAACTTCCATGTTTTTGAAGATAGAAGATTGAAATTTGCACAGGTTTGTTATAAGGGGAATTTAGGCCGATTTGGAAAATTTCATACGGATCGGCCGACTATATCCTATAGCTGCCATATGATTGATCGGAAATGCTATAACTTCCATGTTATTGAAGGTAGAAGATTGAAATTTGCACAGGTTTGTTATAAGGGGAATTTAGGCCGATTTGGAAAATTTCATACGGATCGGCCGACTATATCCTATAGCTGCCATATGATTGATCGGAAATGCTATAACTTCCATGTTTTTGAAGATAGAAGATTGAAATTTGCACAGGTTTGTTATAAGGGGAATTTAGGCCGATTTGGAAAATTTCATACGGATCGGCCGACTATATATTCTTTAGCTTCTATATAACTGATTGATCGGAAATGCTATAACTTCCATGTTATTGAAGATAGAAGATTGAAATTTGCACAGGTTTGTTATAAGGGGAATTTAGGCCGATTTGGAAAATTTCATACGGATCGGCCGACTATATCCTATAGCTGCCATATCTGACTGATCGGAAATGCTATAACTTCCACGTTTTTGAAGATAGAAACTTGAAATTTGCAAAATTTCCCTTTTATGGGAATTTAAGCCGATATGGAAAATTTCATACGGATCGGCCGACTATATATCCTTTAGCTTCTATATAACTGATTGATCGGAAATGCTATAACTTCCATGTTATTGAAGGTAGAAGATTGAAATTTGCACAGGTTTGTTATAAGGGGAATTTAGGCCGATTTGGAAAATTTCATACGGATCGGCCGACTATATCCTATAGCTGCCATATGATTGATCGGAAATGCTATAACTTCCACGTTTTTGAAGATAGAAACTTGAAATTTGCAAAAATTCCCTTTTTATGGGAATTTAAGCCGATCTGGAAAATTTCATACGGATCGGCCGACTATATATTCTTAAGCTTCTATATAACTGATTGATCGGAAATGCTATAACTTCCATGTTATTGAAGATAGAAGATTGAAATTTGCCCAGGTTTGTTATAAGGGGAATTTAGGCCGATTTGGAAAATTTCATACGGATCGGCCGACTATATCCTATAGCTGCCATATGATTGATCGGAAATGCTATAACTTCCATGTTATTGAAGATAGAAGATTGAAATTTGCACAGGTTTGTTATAAGGGGAATTTAGGCCGATTTGGAAAATTTCATACGGATCGGCCGACTATATTTCCTTTAGCTTCTATATAACTGATTGATCGGAAATGCTATAACTTCCATGTTATTGAAGGTAGAAGATTGAAATTTGCACAGGTTTGTTATAAGGGGAATTTAGGCCGATTTGGAAAATTTCATACGGATCGGCCGACTATATCCTATAGCTGCCATATGACTGATCGGAAATGCTATAACTTCCACGTTTTTGAAGATAAAAACTTGAAATTTGCAAAAATTCCCTTTTTATGATAATTTAAGCCGATCTGGAAAATTTCATACGGATCGGCCGACTATATATTCTTAAGCTTCTATATAACTGATTGATCGGAAATGCTATAACTTCCATGTTATTGAAGATAGAAGATTGAAATTTGCCCAGGTTTGTTATAAGGGGAATTTAGGCCGATTTGGAAAATTTCATACGGATCGGCCGACTATATCCTATAGCTGCCATATGATTGATCGGAAATGCTATAACTTCCATGTTATTGAAGGTAGAAGATTGAAATTTGCACAGGTTTGTTATAAGGGGAATTTAGGCCGATTTGGAAAATTTCATACGGATCGGCCGACTATATATTCTTTAGCTTCTATATAACTGATTGATCGGAAATGCTATAACTTCCATGTTATTGAAGATAGAAGATTGAAATTTGCACAGGTTTGTTATAAGGGGAATTTAGGCCGATTTGGAAAATTTCATACGGATCGGCCGACTATATCCTATAGCTGCCATATGATTGATCGGAAATGCTATAACTTCCACGTTTTCGAAGATAGAAACTTGAAATTTGCAAAAATTCCCTTTTATGGGAATTTAAGCCGATCTGGAAAATTTCATACGGATCTGCCGACTATATATTCTTTAGCTTCTATATAACTGATTGATCGGAAATGCTATAACTTCCATGTTATTGAAGATAGAAGATTGAAATTTGCACAGGTTTGTTATAAGGGGAATTTAGGCCGATTTGGAAAATTGGAAAAAGGATCGGCCGATCTTTACAAAAACATTTATAACATGCTTAGACTCCTATAAAATCATGTTTAGAAAGAATTCCGACGCTTCTTCGCAAATTTAACACGTAAGTTGTGGCATTTCCGGCCGTTCTGGAAAATTTCATACGGATCGGCCGACTATATCTTTAGCTGCCATATAACTGATTCGATCGGAAATGCTATAACTTCCACGTTTTTGAGATAGTTTTGAAATTTAAAGACTGAAATTTGCAACAATTCCCTATAGGATAATTTAGGCCGATCTGGAAAATTTCATACGGATCGGCCGACTATAAATTCCTACAGCTCTATATAACTGATTGATCGGAAATGCTATAACTTCCATGTTATTGAAGATAGAAGATTGAAATTTGCAAAGGTTCCTTTTATAAGGAGAATTTAGGCCGATTGGAAAATTTCATACGGATCGGCCGACTATATCTTATTAAGCTTCTATATAACTGATTGATCGGAAATGCTATAACTTCCATGTTATTGAAGATAGAAGATTGAAATTTGCACAGGTTTGTTATAAGGGGAATTTAGGCCGATTTGGAAAATTTCATACGGATCGGCCGACTATATCCTATAGCTGCCATATGACTGATCGGAAATGCTATAACTTCCACGTTTTTGAAGATAGAAAATTGAAATTTGCAAAAATTCCTTGTTATAAGGGAATTTAGGCCGATCTGGAAAATTTCATACGGATCGGCCGACTATTAAAAATTTATTGAAATTTGACACAAAGGTTTGTTATAAGGGGAATTTAGGCCGATTTGGAAAATTTCATACAGATCGGCCGACTATATCCTATAGCTTCGCCATATGACTGATCGATCGGAAATGCTATAACTTCCATGTTTTTGAAGATAAAAGATTGAAATTTGCAAAGGTTTGTTATAAGTGAGAATTTAAGCCGATCTGGAAAATTTCATACGGATCGGCCGACTATATATCCTTTAGCTTCTATATAACTGATTGATCGGAAATGCTATAACTTCCATGTTATTGAAGATAGAAGATTGAAATTTGCACAGGTTTGTTATAAGGGGAATTTAGGCCGATTTGGAAAATTTCATACGGATCGGCCGACTATATCCTATAGCTTCTATATAACTGATTGATCGGAAATGCTATAACTTCCATGTTATTGAAGGTAGAAGATTGAAATTTGCACAGGTTTGTTATAAGGGGAATTTAGGCCGATTTGGAAAATTTCATACGGATCGGCCGACTATATCCTATAGCTGCCATATGATTGATCGGAAATGCTATAACTTCCACGTTTTCGAAGATAGAAACTTGAAATTTGAAAAATTCCCTTTTATGGGAACTTAAGCCGATCTGAAAAATTTCATACGGATCGGCCGACTATATCCTATAGCTCTACCATAACTGATTGATCGGAAATGCTATAACTTCAATGTTATTGAAGATAGAAGATAAAAATTTGCCCAGGTTTGTTATAAGGGGAATTTAAGCCGATCTGGAAAATTGGAAAAAAGATTGGCCGATCCTTTAGCAAAAACATTTATAACAAGCTTAGACTCGTTATAAAATGGATTTAGAAAGAACTTTTTCGCAATAAACACGTAAGTTGTGTAATTTCCGATCGTTCAGTTATATAGAAGCTAAAGGATATAGTGGCCGATCCGAATGAAATTTTCCAGATCGGCTTAAATTCTCATTAAGAGGGAATTTTTGCAGATTTCAAGTTTCATCTTATAAAGCGGGAGTTTAGCGATTTGGAAAATTTCATACGGATCGGCCGACTATATCCTATAGCTGCCATATGATTCGATCGGCTAAATGCTATAACTTTCAATTTTGATTCCAGTTTTTGAAGATAAGAAACTTGAAATTTGCAAAAATTCCCTTTTATGATAATTTAAGCCGATATGGAAAATTTCATACGGATCTGCCGACTATATATTCTTAAGCTTCTATATAACTGATTGATCGGAAATGCTATAACTTCCATGTTATTGAAGGTAGAAGATTGAAATTTGCACAGGTTTGTTATAAGGGGAATTTAGGCCGATTTGGAAAATTTCATACAGATCGGCCGACTATATCCTATAGCTGCCATATGACTGATCGGAAATGCTATAACTTCCACGTTTTTGAAGATAAAAACATGAAATTTGCAAAAATTCCCTTTTATGATAATTTAAGCCGATCTGGAAAATTTCATACGGATCTGACGACTATATATTCTTAAGCTTCTATATAACTGATTGATCGGAAATGCTATAACTTCCATGTTATTGAAGATAGAAGATTGAAATTTGCCCAGGTTTGTTATAAGGGGAATTTAGGCCGATTTGAAAAATTTCATACGGATCGGCCGACTATATCCTATAGCTGCCATATGATTGATCGGAAATGCTATAACTTCCATGTTATTGAAGGTAGAAGATTGAAATTTGCACAGGTTTGTTATAAGGGGAATTTAGGCCGATTTGGAAAATTTCATACGGATCGGCCGACTATATCCTATAGCTGCCATATGATTGATCGGAAATGCTATAACTTCCACGTTTTCGAAGATAGAAACTTGAAATTTGAAATATTCTCTTTTATGGGAACTTAAGCCGATCTGAAAAATTTCATACGGATCGGCCGACTATATCCTATAGCTACCATATGATTGATCGGAAATGCTATAACTTCAATGTTATTGAAGATAGAAGATAAAAATTTGCCCAGGTTTGTTATAAGGGGAATTTAGGCCGATTTGGAAAATTGGAAAAAATAGTTGGCCGATCTTTACAAAAACATTTATAACAAGCTTAGACTCGTATAAAATGGATTTAGAAAGAATCCGACGCTTCTTCTGCCAAAACACGGAAGTTGTGTCATTTCCGATCGTTCAGTTATATAGAAGCTAAAGGATATAGTAGGCCGATCCGTATGAAATTTTCCAGATCGGCTTAAATTTCTATAAAAGGGAATTTTTGCAGATTTCAAGTTTCTATCTTCAAAGACGTGGAGTTATAGCATTTCCGATCAATCATATGAACTAAAGGATATAGTCGGCCGATTATGAAATTTTCCATATCGGCCTAAACTTCCCATATGATCTGATCGCAAATTTCAAGTTTCTAGTCTTCATAAGAAACTTGAAATTTGCAAAAATTCCCTTTTATGATAATTTAAGCCGATATGGAAAATTTCATACGGATCTGCCGACTATATATTATTAAGCTTCTATATAACTGATTGATCGGAAATGCTATAACTTCCATGTTATTGAAGGTAGAAGATTGAAATTTGCACAGGTTTGTTATAAGGGGAATTTAGGCCGATTTGGAAAATTTCATACAGATCGGCCGACTATATCCTATAGCTGCCATATGACTGATCGGAAATGCTATAACTTCCACGTTTTTGAAGATAAAAACATGAAATTTGCAAAAATTCCCTTTTTATGATAATTTAAGCCGATCTGGAAAATTTCATACGGATCTGACGACTATATATTGAAATTTGATTGAAATTTGTCACAGGTTTGTTATAAGGGGAATTTAGGCCGATTTGGAAAATTTCATACAGATCGGCCGACTATATCCTATAGCTGCCATATGACTGATCGGAAATGCTATAACTTCCACGTTTTTGAAGATAAAAACATGAAATTTGCAAAAATTCCCTTTTTATGATAATTTAAGCCGATCTGGAAAATTTCATACGGATCTGACGACTATATATTCTTAAGCTTCTATATAACTGATTGATCGGAAATGCTATAACTTCCATGTTATTGAAGATAGAAGATTGAAATTTGCCCAGGTTTGTTATAAGGGGAATTTAGGCCGATTTGAAAAATTTCATACGGATCGGCCGACTATATCCTATAGCTGCCATATGATTGATCGGAAATGCTATAACTTCCATGTTATTGAAGGTAGAAGATTGAAATTTGCACAGGTTTGTTATAAGGGGAATTTAGGCCGATTTGGAAAATTTCATACGGATCGGCCGACTATATCCTATAGCTGCCATATGATTGATCGGAAATGCTATAACTTCCACGTTTTCGAAGATAGAAACTTGAAATTTGAAATATTCCCTTTTATGGGAACTTAAGCCGATCTGAAAAATTTCATACGGATCTGCCGGCTTTATATTCTTTAGCTTCTATATAACTGATTGATCGGAAATGCTATAACTTCCATGTTATTGAAGATAGAAGATTGAAATTTGCACAGGTTTGTTATAAGGGGAATTTAGGCCGATTTGGAAAATTTCATACAGATCGGCCGACTATATCCTATAGCTGCCATATGACTGATCGGAAATGCTATAACTTCCACGTTTTTGAAGATAAAAACTTGAAATTTGCAAAAATTCCCTTTTTATGATAATTTAAGCCGATCTGGAAAATTTCATACGGATCTGCCGACTATATATTCTTAAGCTTCTATATAACTGATTGATCGGAAATGCTATAACTTCCATGTTATTGAAGATAGAAGATTGAAATTTGCCCAGGTTTGTTATAAGGGGAATTTAGGCCGATTTGAAAAATTTCATACGGATCGGCCGACTATATCCTATAGCTGCCATATGATTGATCGGAAATGCTATAACTTCCATGTTATTGAAGGTAGAAGATTGAAATTTGCACAGGTTTGTTATAAGGGGAATTTAGGCCGATTTGGAAAATTTCATACGGATCGGCAGACTATATATTCTTTAGCTTCTATATAACTGATTGATCGGAAATGCTATAACTTCCATGTTATTGAAGATAGAAGATTGAAATTTGCACAGGTTTGTTATAAGGGGAATTTAGGCCGATTTGGAAAATTTCATACAGATCGGCCGACTATATCCTATAGCTGCCATATGACTGATCGGAAATGCTATAACTTCCACGTTTTTGAAGATAAAAACTTGAAATTTGCAAAAATTCCCTTTTTATGATAATTTAAGCCGATCTGGAAAATTTCATACGGATCTGCCGACTATATATTCTTAAGCTTCTATATAACTGATTGATCGGAAATGCTATAACTTCCATGTTATTGAAGATAGAAGATTAAAATTTGCCCAGGTTTGTTATAAGGGGAATTTAGGCCGATTTGAAAAATTTCATACGGATCGGCCGACTATATCCTATAGCTGCCATATGATTGATCGGAAATGCTATAACTTCCATGTTATTGAAGGTAGAAGATTGAAATTTGCACAGGTTTGTTATAAGGGGAATTTAGGCCGATTTGGAAAATTTCATACGGATCGGCCGACTATATATTCTTTAGCTTCTATATAACTGATTGATCGGAAATGCTATAACTTCAATGTTATTGAAGATAGAAGATTAAAATTTGCCCAGGTTTGTTATAAGGGGAATTTAGGCCGATTTGGAAAATTTCATACGGATCGGCCGACTATATCCTATAGCTGCCATATGATTGATCGGAAATGCTATAACTTCCACGTTTTCGAAGATAGAAACTTGAAATTTGAAAAATTCCCTTTTATGGGAACTTAAGCCGATCTGAAAAATTTCATACGGATCTGCCGGCTTTATATTCTTTAGCTTCTATATAACTGATTGATCGGAAATGCTATAACTTCCATGTTATTGAAGATAGAAGATTGAAATTTGCACAGGTTTGTTATAAGGGGAATTTAGGCCGATTTGGAAAATTGGAAAAAATAGTTGGCCGATCTTTACAAAAACATTTATAACAAGCTTAGACTCGTATAAAATGGATTTAGAAAGAATTCCGACGCTTCTTCGCCAAAAACACGTAAGTTGTGTCATTTCCGATCGTTCAGTTATATAGAAGCTAAAGGATATAGTAGGCCGATCCGTATGAAATTTTCCAGATCGGCTTAAATTCTCATAAAAGGGAATTTTTGCAGATTTCAAGTTTCTATCTTCAAAGACGTGGAAGTTATAGCATTTCCGATCAATCAGTTATATAGAATCTAAAGGATATAGTCGGCCGATCCATATGAAATTTTCCAGATCGGCCTAAATTCCCCTTACAGTCAATCTGTGCAAATTTCAAGTTTCTATCTTCATAAGAAACTTGAAATTTGCAAAAATTCCCTTTTTATGATAATTTAAGCCGATATGGAAAATTTCATACGGATCTGCCGACTATATATTATTAAGCTTCTATATAACTGATTGATCGGAAATGCTATAACTTCCATGTTATTGAAGGTAGAAGATTGAAATTTGCACAGGTTTGTTATAAGGGGAATTTAGGCCGATTTGGAAAATTTCATACAGATCGGCCGACTATATCCTATAGCTGCCATATGACTGATCGGAAATGCTATAACTTCCACGTTTTTGAAGATAAAAACATGAAATTTGCAAAAATTCCCTTTTTATGATAATTTAAGCCGATCTGGAAAATTTCATACGGATCTGACGACTATATATTGAAATTTGATTGAAATTTGCACAGGTTTGTTATAAGGGGAATTTAGGCCGATTTGGAAAATTTCATACAGATCGGCCGACTATATCCTATAGCTGCCATATGACTGATCGGAAATGCTATAACTTCCACGTTTTTGAAGATAAAAACATGAAATTTGCAAAAATTCCCTTTTTATGATAATTTAAGCCGATCTGGAAAATTTCATACGGATCTGACGACTATATATTCTTAAGCTTCTATATAACTGATTGATCGGAAATGCTATAACTTCCATGTTATTGAAGATAGAAGATTGAAATTTGCCCAGGTTTGTTATAAGGGGAATTTAGGCCGATTTGAAAAATTTCATACGGATCGGCCGACTATATCCTATAGCTGCCATATGATTGATCGGAAATGCTATAACTTCCATGTTATTGAAGGTAGAAGATTGAAATTTGCACAGGTTTGTTATAAGGGGAATTTAGGCCGATTTGGAAAATTTCATACGGATCGGCCGACTATATCCTATAGCTGCCATATGATTGATCGGAAATGCTATAACTTCCACGTTTTCGAAGATAGAAACTTGAAATTTGAAAAATTCCCTTTTATGGGAACTTAAGCCGATCTGGAAAATTTCATACGGATCTGCCGGCTTTATATTCTTTAGCTTCTATATAACTGATTGATCGGAAATGCTATAACTTCCATGTTATTGAAGATAGAAGATTGAAATTTGCACAGGTTTGTTATAAGGGGAATTTAGGCCGATTTGGAAAATTGGAAAAAATAGTCGGCCGATCTTTACAAAAACATTTATAACAAGCTTAGACTCGTATAAAATGGATTTAGAAAGAATTCCGACGCTTCTTCGCCAAAAACACGTAAGTTGTGTCATTTCCGATCGTTCAGTTATATAGAAGCTAAAGGATATAGTAGGCCGATCCGTATGAAATTTTCCAGATCGGCTTAAATTCTCATAAAAGGGAATTTTTGCAGATTTCAAGTTTCTATCTTCAAAGACGTGGAAGTTATGAAATTTCCGATCAATCAGTTATATAGATTATAAAGGATATAGTCGGCCGATTCCATATGAAAATTTTCCAGATCGGCCTAAATTCCTATACTCCATATTTGTGCAAATTTCAAGTTTCTATCTTCAAAAGAAACTTGAAATTTGCAAAAATTCCCTTTTATGATAATTTAAGCCGATATGGAAAATTTCATACGGATCTGCCGACTATATATTCTTAAGCTTCTATATAACTGATTGATCGGAAATGCTATAACTTCCATGTTATTGAAGATAGAAGATTGAAATTTGCCCAGGTTTGTTATAAGGGGAATTTAGTCCGATCTGGTAAATTTCATACGGATCGGCCGACTATATCCTATAGCTGCCATATGACTGATCGGAAATGCTATAACTTCCACGTTTTTGAAGAAAGAAACTTGAAATTTGCACAGATTGACTGTAAGGGGATCTTAGGCCGATCTGAAAAATTTCATACGGATCGGCCGACTTTATCCTTCAGCTTCTATATAACTGATTGATCGGAAATGCTATAACTTCCATGTTATTGAAGGTAGAAGATTGAAATTTGCACAGGTTTGTTATAAGGGGAGTTTAGGCCGATTTGGAAAATTGGAAAAATAGGTTGGCCGATCCTTTAGCTGCAAAAACATTTATCGGAACAAGCTATAGACTCTGTTATAAAATGGATTTAGAAATGAATTCCGACGCTTTTCGCCAAAAGGGGAATTTAGGCCGATTTGGAAAATTTCATACGGATCGGTTCAGACTATATATTCTTAAGCTTCTATATAACTGATTGATCGGAAATGCTATAACTTCATTTATTGCAGATCGAAGCTTGAAATTTGCAGTTTGTTATATGATAATTTAAGCCGATCTGGAAAATTTCATACGGATCTGCCGACTATATATTCTTAAGCTTCTATATAACTGATTGATCGGAAATGCTATAACTTCCATGATTTGGAAAATTTCATACAGATCGGCCGACTATATCCTAAAGCTGCCATATGACTGATCGGAAATGCTATAACTTCCACGTTTTTGAAGATAAAAACTTGAAATTTGCAAAAATTCCCTTTTTATGATAATTTAAGCCGATCTGGAAAATTTCATACGGATCTGACGACTATATATTCTTAAGCTTCTATATAACTGATTGATCGGAAATGCTATAACTTCCATGTTATTGAAGATAGAAGATTGAAATTTGCCCAGGTTTGTTATAAGGGGAATTTAGGCCGATTTGAAAAATTTCATACGGATCGGCCGACTATATCCTATAGCTGCCATATGATTGATCGGAAATGCTATAACTTCCATGTTATTGAAGGTAGAAGATTGAAATTTGCACAGGTTTGTTATAAGGGGAATTTAGGCCGATTTGGAAAATTTCATACGGATCGGCCGACTATATATTCTTTAGCTTCTATATAACTGATTGATCGGAAATGCTATAACTTCAATGTTATTGAAGATAGAAGATTAAAATTTGCCCAGGTTTGTTATAAGGGGAATTTAGGCCGATTTGGAAAATTTCATACGGATCGGCCGACTATATCCTATAGCTGCCATATGATTGATCGGAAATGCTATAACTTCCACGTTTTCGAAGATAGAAACTTGAAATTTGAAAAATTCCCTTTTATGGGAACTTAAGCCGATCTGAAAAATTTCATACGGATCTGCCGGCTTTATATTCTTTAGCTTCTATATAACTGATTGATCGGAAATGCTATAACTTCCATGTTATTGAAGATAGAAGATTGAAATTTGCACAGGTTTGTTATAAGGGGAATTTAGGCCGATTTGGAAAATTGGAAAAAATAGTTGGCCGATCTTTACAAAAACATTTATAACAAGCTTATACTCGTATAAAATGGATTTAGAAAGAATTCCGACGCTTCTTCGCCAAAAACACGTAAGTTGTGTCATTTCCGATCGTTCAGTTATATAGAAGCTAAAGGATATAGTAGGCCGATCCGTATGAAATTTTCCAGATCGGCTTAAATTCTCATAAAAGGGAATTTTTGCAGATTTCAAGTTTCTATCTTCAAAGACGTGGAAGTTATAGCATTTCCGATCAATCAGTTATATAGAATCTAAAGGATATAGTCGGCCGATCCATATGAAATTTTCCAGATCGGCCTAAATTCCCCTTACAGTCAATCTGTGCAAATTTCAAGTTTCTATCTTCATAAGAAACTTGAAATTTGCAAAAATTCCCTTTTTATGATAATTTAAGCCGATATGGAAAATTTCATACGGATCTGCCGACTATATATTATTAAGCTTCTATATAACTGATTGATCGGAAATGCTATAACTTCCATGTTATTGAAGATAGAAGATTGAAATTTGCCCAGGTTTGTTATAAGGGGAATTTAGGCCGATTTGAAAAATTTCATACAGATTGGCCGACTATATCCTATAGCTGCCATATGACTGATCGGAAATGCTATAACTTCCACGTTTTTGAAGATAAAAACTTGAAATTTGCAAAAATTCCCTTTTTATGATAATTTAAGCCGATCTGGAAAATTTCATACGGATCTGACGACTATATATTCTTAAGCTTCTATATAACTGATTGATCGGAAATGCTATAACTTCCATGTTATTGAAGATAGAAGATTGAAATTTGCCCAGGTTTGTTATAAGGGGAATTTAGGCCGATTTGAAAAATTTCATACGGATCGGCCGACTATATCCTATAGCTGCCATATGATTGATCGGAAATGCTATAACTTCCATGTTATTGAAGGTAGAAGATTGAAATTTGCACAGGTTTGTTATAAGGGGAATTTAGGCCGATTTGGAAAATTTCATACGGATCGGCCGACTATATCCTATAGCTGCCATATGATTGATCGGAAATGCTATAACTTCCATGTTATTGAAGGTAGAAGATTGAAATTTGCACAGGTTTGTTATAAGGGGAATTTAGGCCGATTTGGAAAATTTCATACGGATCGGCCGACTATATATTCTTTAGCTTCTATATAACTGATTGATCGGAAATGCTATAACTTCAATGTTATTGAAGATAGAAGATTAAAATTTGCCCAGGTTTGTTATAAGGGGAATTTAGGCCGATTTGGAAAATTTCATACGGATCGGCCGACTATATCCTATAGCTGCCATATGATTGATCGGAAATGCTATAACTTCCATGTTATTGAAGGTAGAAGATTGAAATTTGCACAGGTTTGTTATAAGGGGAATTTAGGCCGATTTGGAAAATTTCATACGGATCGGCAGACTATATATTCTTTAGCTTCTATATAACTGATTGATCGGAAATGCTATAACTTCCATGTTATTGAAGATAAAAACTTGAAATTTGCACAAAATCCCTTTTATGGGAATTTAAGCCGATCTAAAAATTTTATACGGATCGGCCGACTATATCCTTTAGCTTCTATATAACTGATTGATCGGAAATGCTATAACTTCCATGTTATTGAAGATAGAAGATTGAAATTTGCCCAGGTTTGTTATAAGGGGAATTTAGGCCGATTTGAAAAATTTCATACGGATCGGCCGACTATATCCTATAGCTGCCATATGATTGATCGGAAATGCTATAACTTCCATGTTATTGAAGGTAGAAGATTGAAATTTGCACAGGTTTGTTATAAGGGGAATTTAGGCCGATTTGGAAAATTTCATACGGATCGGCCGACTATATCCTATAGCTGCCATATGATTGATCGGAAATGCTATAACTTCCATGTTATTGAAGGTAGAAGATTGAAATTTGCACAGGTTTGTTATAAGGGGAATTTAGGCCGATTTGGAAAATTTCATACGGATCGGCCGACTATATATTCTTTAGCTTCTATATAACTGATTGATCGGAAATGCTATAACTTCCATGTTATTGAAGATAGAAGATTGAAATTTGCCCAGGTTTGTTATAAGGGGAATTTAGGCCGATTTGGAAAATTTCATACAGATCGGCCGACTATATCCTATAGCTGCCATATGATTGATCGGAAATGCTATAACTTCCATGTTATTGAAGGTAGAAGATTGAAATTTGCACA
The DNA here is from genome assembly GCA_018150405.1 of Drosophila varians. Taxonomy (NCBI): domain Eukaryota; kingdom Metazoa; phylum Arthropoda; class Insecta; order Diptera; family Drosophilidae; genus Drosophila; species Drosophila varians. Next base: position 2,235,148 of record JAECWK010000127.1, read on the forward strand.
GGTTTGTTATAAGGGGAATTTAGACCGATTTGGAAAATTTCATACGGATCGGCAGACTATATATTCTTTAGCTTCTATATAACTGATTGATCGGAAATGCTATAACTTCCATGTTTTTGAAGATAAAAACTTGAAATTTGCACAAAATCCCTTTTATGGGAATTTAAGCCGATCTAAAAATTTTATACGGATCGGCCGACTATATCCTTTAGCTTCTATATAACTGATTGATCGGAAATGCTATAACTTCCATTTTATTGAAGATAGAAGATTGAAATTTGCCGGGTTTGTTATAAGGGGAATTTAGTCCGATCTGGTAAATTTCATACGGATCGGCCGACTATATCCTATAGCTGCCATATGACTGATCGGAAATGCTATAACTTCCACGTTTTTGAAGAAAGAAACTTGAAATTTGCACAGATTGACTGTAAGGGGATCTTAGGCCGATCTGAAAAATTTCATACGGATCGGCCGACTTTATACTTCAGCTTCTATATAACTGATTGATCGGAAATGCTATAACTTCCATGTTATTGAAGGTAGGAGATTGAAATTTGCACAGGTTTGTTATAAGGGGAATTTAGGCCGATTTGGAAAATTTCATACGGATCGGCAGACTATATATTCTTTAGCTTCTATATAACTGATTGATCGGAAATGCTATAACTTCCATGTTTTTGAAGATAAAAACTTGAAATTTGCACAAAATCCCTTTTATGGGAATTTAAGCCGATCTAAAAATTTTATACGGATCGGCCGACTATATCCTTTAGCTTCTATATAACTGATTGATCGGAAATGCTATAACTTCCATTTTATTGAAGATAGAAGATTGAAATTTGCCGGGTTTGTTATAAGGGGAATTTAGTCCGATCTGGTAAATTTCATACGGATCGGCCGACTATATCCTATAGCTGCCATATGACTGATCGGAAATGCTATAACTTCCACGTTTTTGAAGAAAGAAACTTGAAATTTGCACAGATTGACTGTAAGGGGATCTTAGGCCGATCTGAAAAATTTCATACGGATCGGCCGACTTTATCCTTCAGCTTCTATATAACTGATTGATCGGAAATGCTATAACTTCCATGTTATTGAAGGTAGAAGATTGAAATTTGCACAGGTTTGTTATAAGGGGAATTTAGGCCGATTTGGAAAATTTCATACAGATCGGCCGACTATATCCTATAGCTGCCATATGACTGATCGGAAATGCTATAACTTCCACGTTTTTGAAGATAAAAACTTGAAATTTGCAAAAATTCCCTTTTTATGATAATTTAAGCCGATCTGGAAAATTTCATACGGATCTGACGACTATATATTCTTAAGCTTCTATATAACTGATTGATCGGAAATGCTATAACTTCCATGTTATTGAAGATAGAAGATTGAAATTTGCCCAGGTTTGTTATAAGGGGAATTTAGGCCGATTTGAAAAATTTCATACGGATCGGCCGACTATATCCTATAGCTGCCATATGATTGATCGGAAATGCTATAACTTCCATGTTATTGAAGGTAGAAGATTGAAATTTGCACAGGTTTGTTATAAGGGGAATTTAGGCCGATTTGGAAAATTTCATACGGATCGGCCGACTATATCCTTTAGCTTCTATATAACTGATTGATCGGAAATGCTATAACTTCCATGTTATTGAAGATAGAAGATTGAAATTTGCCCAGGTTTGTTATAAGGGGAATTTAGGCCGATTTGGAAAATTTCATACGGATCGGCCGACTATATCCTATAGCTGCATATATGATTGATCGGAAATGCTATAACTTCCATGTTATTGAAGGTAGAAGATTGAAATTTGCACAGGTTTGTTATAAGGGGAATTTAGGCCGATTTGGAAAATTTCATACGGATCGGCCGACTTATATTCTTTAGCTCTATATAACTGATTGATCGGAAATGCTATAACTTCCATGTTTTTGAAGATAAAAACTTGAAATTTGCACAAAATCCTTTTATAGGGAATTTAAGCCGATCTAAAAATTTTATACGGATCGGCCGACTATATCCTTTAGCTTCTATATAACTGATTGATCGGAAATGCTATAACTTCCATTTTATTGAAGATAGAAGATTGAAATTTGCCGTGTTTGTTATAAGGGGAATTTAGGCCGATCTGGAAAATTTCATACGGATCGGCCGACTATATCCTATAGATGCCATATGATATGAAATTTCAAGTTTTTTTTGAAGATAGAAACTTGAAATTTGCACAGATTGACTGTAAGGGGCCGACTATTCGGCCGACTATATCCTATAGCTGCAATATGATTGATCGGAAATGCTATAACTTCCACGTTTTCGAAGATAGAAACTTGAAATTTGAAAAATTCCCTTTTATGGGAACTTAAGCCGATCTGGAAAATTTCATACGGATCTGCCGACTTTATATTCTTTAGCTTCTATATAACTGATTGATCGGAAATGCTATAACTTCCATGTTATTGAAGATAGAAGATTGAAATTTGCACAGGTTTGTTATAAGGGGAATTTAGGCCGATTTGGAAAATTGGAAAAAATAGTTGGCCGATCTTTACAAAAACATTTATAACAAGCTTAGACTCGTATAAAATGGATTTAGAAAGAATTCCGACGCTTTTTACCCCCAAAACACGTAAGTTGTGTCATTTCCGATCGTTCAGTTATATAGAAGCTAAAGGATATAGTAGGCCGATCCGTATGAAATTTTCCAGATCGGCTTAAATTCTCATTAAAAGGAAATGCTTAACTTCCATGTTCTATCTCGAAGACTGGAGGTTGAAGCATTTCCGATCAATCAGTTTGTAGAATATAAAGGGAATTTAGGGCCGATTTGGAAAATTTCTACGGATCGGCCTAAATATCCTTACAGTCAATCTGTCGCAAATCTTCAATTTCCATTTCTTCAAAAGAAACTTGAAATTTGCAAAAATTCCCTCTTTATGGGAATTTAAGCCGATCTGGAAAATTTCATACGGATCGGCCGACTATATATTCTTTAGCTTCTAAATAACTGATTGATCGGAAATGCTATAACTTCCATGTTATTGAAGATAGAAGATTGAAATTTGCACAGGTTTGTTATAAGGGGAATTTAGGCCGATTTGGAAAATTTCATACGGATCGGCCGACTATATCCTATAGCTGCCATATGATTGATCGGAAATGCTATAACTTCCACGTTTTTGATAATATAGTTGTTGTTGAAGATAGAAACTTGAAATTTGCAAAAATTTCCTTTTATGGGAATTTAAGCCGATCTGGAAAATTTCATACGGATCGGCCGACTATATCCTTTAGCTTTTTTCGATCCGTTTATATAATCTGATTGATCAAGGAAATGCTATAACTTCCATGTTATATGAAGGTAGAAGATTTGACCATATTAATGCACACCTTGGCTTTGTTAACTTATATATGGTCGGTAAATTTAAGCAGTTTAATAGGAAAAATGTCATTAACGGGTTAATCTTTAGGGCGGCTATAGAGTTTAGGCCTTTGAAAGTTTAACGTGATCGGCCGTACATATCCTATAGCTATGATTGATCGGAAATGCTATAACTTCCATGTTATTGAAATGGTAGAAAATTGAAATTTGCCCGAGTTGACTTCTTGAGGATTCAATGTCGGCCGACTAGGCGGGAATACTCATTAAAAGGTTGGAAAGATAACTGGAATCCACGTTTTGAAGGTTTGTGGATCCCAAAATCGAGTTTTTCAAAAGGGGAATTTAGAGCCGATTCTGGAAAATTTCATATCGGATCGGCCTAACGACTATAGTCTTTTATGAAGTTTCCAGATGACTGATTGATCGGAAATGCTATAACTTCCATGTTATTGAAGATAGAAGACTTGAAATTTGCAAAGGTTTGTTATTAGGGGAACTTAGGCCGATCTGGAAAATTTCATACGGATCGGCCGACTATATCCTTTAGCTCATATGCTTGATCGAAATGCTATAACTGTTTTTGAAGATAAAAACTTGAAATATGCTATAATCCCCTTTTATGGGAATTTAAGCCGATCTGAAAAATTTGATACGGATCGGCCGACTATATCCTTTAGCTTCTATATAACTGATTGATCGGAAATGCTATAACTTCCATGTTTTTAAAGATAGAACATTGAAATTTGCACAGGTTTGTTATAAGGGGAATATAGGCCGATCTGGAAAATTTCATACGGATCGGCCGACTATATCCTATAGCTGCCATACGACTGATCGGAAATGCTATAACTTCCACGTTTTTGAAGAAAGAAACTTGAAATTTGCACAGATTGACTGTAAGGGGATCTTAGGCCGATCTGAAAAATTTCATACGGATCGGCCGACTTTATCCTTCAGCTTCTATATAACTGATTGATCGGAAATGCTATAACTTCCATGTTATTGAAGGTAGAAGATTGAAATTTGCACAGGTTTGTTATAAGGGGAATTTAGGCCGATTTGGAAAATTTCATACGGATCGGCAGACTATATATTCTTTAGCTTCTATATAACTGATTGATCGGAAATGCTATAACTTCCATGTTATTGAAGATAAAAACTTGAAATTTGCACAAAATCCCTTTTATGGGAATTTAAGCCGATCTAAAAATTTTATACGGATCGGCCGACTATATCCTTTAGCTTCTATATAACTGATTGATCGGAAATGCTATAACTTCCATTTTATTGAAGATAGAAGATTGAAATTTGCCGGGTTTGTTATAAGGGGAATTTAGTCCGATCTGGTAAATTTCATACGGATCGGCCGACTATATCCTATAGCTGCCATACGACTGATCGGAAATGCTATAACTTCCACGTTTTTGAAGAAAGAAACTTGAAATTTGCACAGATTGACTGTAAGGGGATCTTAGGCCGATCTGAAAAATTTCATACGGATCGGCCGACTTTATCCTTCAGCTTCTATATAACTGATTGATCGGAAATGCTATAACTTCCATGTTATTGAAGGTAGAAGATTGAAATTTGCCCAGGTTTGTTATAAGGGGAATTTAGGCCGATTTGAAAAATTTCATACGGATCGGCCGACTATATCCTATAGCTGCCATATGATTGATCGGAAATGCTATAACTTCCATGTTATTGAAGGTAGAAGATTGAAATTTGCACAGGTTCCTTTTAAGGGGAATTTAGGCCGATCTGGAAAATTTCATACGGATCGGCCGACTATATATTCTTAAGCTTCTATATAACTGATTGATCGGAAATGCTATAACTTCCATGTTATTGAAGATAGAAGATTGAAATTTGCCCAGGTTTGTTATAAGGGGAATTTAGGCCGATTTGGAAAATTTCATACGGATCGGCCGACTATATCCTATAGCTGCCATATGATTGATCGGAAATGCTATAACTTCCATGTTTTTGAAGATAGAAGACTTGAAATTTGCACAGGTTTGTTATAAGGGGAACTTAGGCCGATATGAAAAATTTCATACGGATCGGCCGACTTTATCCTTTAGATTTTATACAACTGATTGATCGGAAATGCTATAACTTCCATGTTATTGAAGGTAGAAGATTGAAATTTGCACAGGTTTGTTATAAGGGAGTTTAGGCCGATTTGGAAAATTGGAAAAAATAGTTTCTTTACAAAAACATTTATAAGGTTTGGAATTTAGGGATTTGGAAAAATTTAACGGATCGGCCGACTATATCTTTGCCATATGACTGATCGGAAATGCTATAATTCAGTTTTTGAAGTAAAAACTTGAAATTTTGCAAAAATTCCCTTTTATGGTAATTTAAGCCGATCTGGAAAATTTCATACGGATCTGCCGACTATATATTCTTAAGCTTCTATATAACTGATTGATCGGAAATGCTATAACTTCCATGTTATTGAAGATAGAAGATTGAAATTTGCCCAGGTTTGTTATAAGGGGAATTTAGGCCGATTTGAAAAATTTCATACGGATCGGCCGACTATATCCTATAGCTGCCATATGATTGATCGGAAATGCTATAACTTCCATGTTATTGAAGGTAGAAGATTGAAATTTGCACAGGTTTGTTATAAGGGGAATTTAGGCCGATTTGGAAAATTTCATACGGATCGGCCGACTATATATTCTTTAGCTTCTATATAACTGATTGATCGGAAATGCTATAACTTCCATGTTATTGAAGATAGAAGATTGAAATTTGCACAGGTTTGTTATAAGGGGAATTTAGGCCGATTTGGAAAATTTCATACAGATCGGCCGACTATATCCTATAGCTGCCATATGACTGATCGGAAATGCTATAACTTCCACGTTTTTGAAGATAAAAACTTGAAATTTGCAAAAATTCCCTTTTTATGATAATTTAAGCCGATCTGGAAAATTTCATACGGATCTGACGACTATATATTCTTAAGCTTCTATATAACTGATTGATCGGAAATGCTATAACTTCCATGTTATTGAAGATAGAAGATTGAAATTTGCCCAGGTTTGTTATAAGGGGAATTTAGGCCGATTTGAAAAATTTCATACGGATCGGCCGACTATATCCTATAGCTGCCATATGATTGATCGGAAATGCTATAACTTCCATGTTATTGAAGGTAGAAGATTGAAATTTGCCCAGGTTTGTTATAAGGGGAATTTAGGCCGATTTGAAAAATTTCATACGGATCGGCCGACTATATCCTTTAGCTGCCATATATGATTGATCGGAAATGCTATAACTTCCATGTTATTGAAGGTAGAAGATTGAAATTTGCACAGGTTTGTTATAAGGGGAATTTAGGCCGATTTGGAAAATTTCATACAGATCGGCCGACTATATCCTATAGCTGCCATATGATTGATCGGAAATGCTATAACTTCCATGTTATTGAAGGTAGAAGATTGAAATTTGCACAGGTTTGTTATAAGGGGAATTTAGGCCGATTTGGAAAATTTCATACGGATCGGCAGACTATATATTCTTTAGCTTCTATATAACTGATTGATCGGAAATGCTATAACTTCCATGTTATTGAAGATAAAAACTTGAAATTTGCACAAAATCCCTTTTATGGGAATTTAAGCCGATCTAAAAATTTTATACGGATCGGCCGACTATTTCCTTTAGCTTCTATATAACTGATTGATCGGAAATGCTATAACTTCCATTTTATTGAAGATAGAAGATTGAAATTTGCCGGGTTTGTTATAAGGGGAATTTAGTCCGATCTGGTAAATTTCATACGGATCGGCCGACTATATCCTATAGCTGCCATACGACTGATCGGAAATGCTATAACTTCCACGTTTTTGAAGAAAGAAACTTGAAATTTGCACAGATTGACTGTAAGGGGATCTTAGGCCGATCTGAAAAATTTCATACGGATCGGCCGACTTTATCCTTCAGCTTCTATATAACTGATTGATCGGAAATGCTATAACTTCCATGTTATTGAAGGTAGAAGATTGAAATTTGCACAGGTTTGTTATAAGGGGAATTTAGGCCGATTTGGAAAATTTCATACAGATCGGCCGACTATATCCTATAGCTGCCATATGACTGATCGGAAATGCTATAACTTCCACGTTTTTGAAGATAAAAACTTGAAATTTGCAAAAATCCTCCTTTTATGATAATTTAAGCCGATCTGGAAAATTTCATACGGATCTGACGACTATATATTCTTAAGCTTCTATATAACTGATTGATCGGAAATGCTACAACTTCCATGTTATTGAAGATAGAAGATTGAAATTTGCCCAGGTTTGTTATAAGGGGAATTTAGGCCGATTTGAAAAATTTCATACGGATCGGCCGACTATATCCTATAGCTGCCATATGATTGATCGGAAATGCTATAACTTCCATGTTATTGAAGGTAGAAGATTGAAATTTGCCCAGGTTTGTTATAAGGGGAATTTAGGCCGATTTGAAAAATTTCATACGGATCGGCCGACTATATCCTATAGCTGCCATATGATTGATCGGAAATGCTATAACTTCCATGTTATTGAAGGTAGAAGATTGAAATTTGCACAGGTTTGTTATAAGGGGAATTTAGGCCGATTTGGAAAATTTCATACGGATCGGCCGACTATATATTCTTTAGCTTCTATATAACTGATTGATCGGAAATGCTATAACTTCCATGTTATTGAAGATAGAAGATTAAAATTTGCCCAGGTTTGTTATAAGGGGAATTTAGGCCGATTTGGAAAATTTCATACGGATCGGCCGACTATATCCTATAGCTGCCATATGATTGATCGGAAATGCTATAACTTCCATGTTATTGAAGGTAGAAGATTGAAATTTGCACAGGTTTGTTATAAGGGGAATTTAGGCCGATATGGAAAATTTCATACGGATCGGCCGACTATATATTCTTTAGCTTCTATATAACTGATTGATCGGAAATGCTATAACTTCCATGTTATTGAAGATAGAAGATTAAAATTTGCACAGGTTTGTTATAAGGGGAATTTAGGCCGATTTGGAAAATTTCATACGGATCGGCCGACTATATCCTATAGCTGCCATATGATTGATCGGAAATGCTATAACTTCCATGTTATTGAAGGTAGAAGATTGAAATTTGCACAGGTTTGTTATAAGGGGAATTTAGGCCGATTTGGAAAATTTCATACGGATCGGCAGACTATATATTCTTTAGCTTCTATATAACTGATTGATCGGAAATGCTATAACTTCCATGTTATTGAAGATAAAAACTTGAAATTTGCACAAAATCCCTTTTATGGGAATTTAAGCCGATCTAAAAATTTTATACGGATCGGCCGACTATATCCTTTAGCTTCTATATAACTGATTGATCGGAAATGCTATAACTTCCATTTTATTGAAGATAGAAGATTGAAATTTGCCGGGTTTGTTATAAGGCGAATTTAGGCCGATCTGGAAAATTTCATACGGATCGGCCGACTATATCCTATAGATGCCATATGATATGAAATTTCAATTTTTTTTTGGAGATAGAAACTTGAAATTTGCACAGATTGACTGTAAGGGGCCGACTATTCGGCCGACTATATCCTATAGCTGCAATATGATTGATCGGAAATGCTATAACTTCCACGTTTTCGAAGATAGAAACTTGAAATTTGAAAAAATCCCTTTTATGGGAACTTAAGCCGATCTGGAAAATTTCATACGGATCTGCCGACTTTATATTCTTTAGCTTCTATATAACTGATTGATCGGAAATGCTATAACTTCCATGTTATTGAAGATAGAAGATTGAAATTTGCACAGGTTTGTTATAAGGGGAATTTAGGCCGATTTGGAAAATTGGAAAAAATAGTTGGCCGATCTTTACAAAAACATTTATAACAAGCTTAGACTCGTATAAAATGGATTTTAGAAAGATTCCGACGCTTCTTCGCCAAAAACACGTAAGTCATTTCCGATCGTTCAGTTATATAGAAGCTAAAGGATATAGTAGGCCGATCCGTATGAAATTTTCCAGATCGGCTTAAATTCTCATAAAAGGAAATTCTTGCAGATTTCAAGTTTCTATCTAAGATAAAGATCGATGGAATTTTGTTATAGCATTTCCGATCAATTTCATAGGTTGGACTATATATTCTAAAGTGATAATGATTGATCGGAAATGCTATAACTTCCATGTTATTGAAGATTAAAAGATTTTACGGTCAATCTGTGCAAAATTTCATAGTTTCTATCTTCAGAAAGAAATTGAAGATATTGCAAAAATTCCCTTTTATGGGAATTTAAGCCGATCTGGAAAATTTCATACGGATCGGCCGACTATATATTCTTTAGCTTCTATATAACTGATTGATCGGAAATGCTATAACTTCCATGTTATTGAAGATAGAAGATTGAAATTTGCCCAGGTTTGTTATAAGGGGAATTTAGGCCGATTTGGAAAATTTCATACGGATCGGCCGACTATATCCTATAGCTGCCATATGACTGATCGGAAATGCTATAACTTCCACGTTTTTGAAGATAAAAACTTGAAAAATGTTCAAAAATTACCTTTTTTATGATAATTTAAGCCGATATGGAAAATTTCATACGGATCTGCCGACTATATCCTTTAGCTTCTATATAACTGATTGATCGGAAATGCTATAACTTCCATGTTATTGAAGGTAGAAGATTGAAATTTGCACAGGTTTGTTATAAGGGGAATTTAGGCCGATTTGGAAAATTTCATACGGATCGGCAGACATATATCCTTTAGCTTCTATATAACTGATTGATCGGAAATGCTATAACTTCCATGTTATTGAAGATAAAAACTTGAAATTTGCACAAATTCCTTTTATGGGAATTTAAGCCGATCTGGAAAATTTCATACGGATCGGCCGACTATTTCCTTTAGCTTCTATATAACTGATTGATCGGAAATGCTATAACTTCCATTTTATTGAAGATAGAAGATTGAAATTTGCCGGGTTTGTTATAAGGGGAATTTAGGCCGATCTGGAAAATTTCATACGGATCGGCCGACTATATCCTATAGCTGCCATATGATTGATCGGAAATGCTATAACTTCCACGTTTTTGAAGAAAGAAACTTGAAATTTGCACAGATTGACTGTAAGGGGATCTTAGGCCGATCTGAAAAATTTCATACGGATCGGCCGACTTTATCCTACAGCTTCTATATAACTGATTGATCGGAAATGCTATAACTTCCATGTTATTGAAGGTAGAAGATTGAAATTTGCACAGGTTTGTTATAAGGGGAATTTAGGCCGATTTGGAAAATTTGGAAAAATAGTTGGCCGATCTTTCCTAAAAACATTTATAACAAGCTTAGACTCGTATAAAATGGATTTAGAAAGAATTCCGACGCTTCTTCGCAAAAACACGAAGTTGTGTCATTTCCGATCGTTCAGTTATATAGAAGCTAAAGGATATAGTAGGCCGATCCGTATGAAATTTTCCAGATCGGCTTAAATTCCCTTTTTATGATAATTTAAGCCGATCTGGAAAATTTCATACGGATCTGCCGACTATATATTCTTAAGCTTCTATATAACTGATTGATCGGAAATGCTATAACTTCCATGTTATTGAAGATAGAAGATTGAAATTTGCCCAGGTTTGTTATAAGGGGAATTTAGGCCGATTTGAAAAATTTCATACGGATCGGCCGACTATATCCTATAGCTGCCATATGATTGATCGGAAATGCTATAACTTCCATGTTATTGAAGGTAGAAGATTGAAATTTGCACAGGTTTGTTATAAGGGGAATTTAGGCCGATTTGGAAAATTTCATACGGATCGGCAGACTATATATTCTTTAGCTTCTATATAACTGATTGATCGGAAATGCTATAACTTCCATGTTATTGAAGATAGAAGATTGAAATTTGCACAGGTTTGTTATAAGGGGAATTTAGGCCGATTTGGAAAATTTCATACAGATCGGCCGACTATATCCTATAGCTGCCATATGACTGATCGGAAATGCTATAACTTCCACGTCTTTGAAGATAGAAACTTGAAATCTGCAAAAATTCCCTTTTATGATAATTTAAGCCGATCTGGAAAATTTCATACGGATCTGACGACTATATATTCTTAAGCTTCTATATAACTGATTGATCGGAAATGCTATAACTTCCATGTTATTGAAGATAGAAGATTGAAATTTGCCCAGGTTTGTTATAAGGGGAATTTAGGCCGATTTGAAAAATTTCATACGGATCGGCCGACTATATCCTATAGCTGCCATATGATTGATCGGAAATGCTATAACTTCCATGTTATTGAAGGTAGAAGATTGAAATTTGCCCAGGTTTGTTATAAGGGGAATTTAGGCCGATTTGAAAAATTTCATACGGATCGGCCGACTATATCCTATAGCTGCCATATGATTGATCGGAAATGCTATAACTTCCATGTTATTGAAGGTAGAAGATTGAAATTTGCACAGGTTTGTTATAAGGGGAATTTAGGCCGATTTGGAAAATTTCATACAGATCGGCCGACTATATCCTATAGCTGCCATATGATTGATCGGAAATGCTATAACTTCCATGTTATTGAAGGTAGAAGATTGAAATTTGCACAGGTTTGTTATAAGGGGAATTTAGGCCGATTTGGAAAATTTCATACGGATCGGCAGACTATATATTCTTTAGCTTCTATATAACTGATTGATCGGAAATGCTATAACTTCCATGTTATTGAAGATAAAAACTTGAAATTTGCACAAAATCCCTTTTATGGGAATTTAAGCCGATCTAAAAATTTTATACGGATCGGCCGACTATTTCCTTTAGCTTCTATATAACTGATTGATCGGAAATGCTATAACTTCCATTTTATTGAAGATAGAAGATTGAAATTTGCCGGGTTTGTTATAAGGGGAAATTAGTCCGATCTGGTAAATTTCATACGGATCGGCCGACTATATCCTATAGCTGCCATACGACTGATCGGAAATGCTATAACTTCCATTTTATTGAAGATAGAAGATTGAAATTTGCCGAGTTTGTTATAAGGGGAAATTAGTCCGATCTGGTAAATTTCATACGGATCGGCCGACTTTATCCTTCAGCTTCTATATAACTGATTGATCGGAAATGCTATAACTTCCATGTTATTGAAGGTAGAAGATTGAAATTTGCACAGGTTTGTTATAAGGGGAATTTAGGCCGATTTGGAAAATTTCATACAGATCGGCCGACTATATCCTATAGCTGCCATATGACTGATCGGAAATGCTATAACTTCCACGTTTTTGAAGATAAAAACTTGAAATTTGCAAAAATTCCTTTTTTATGATAATTTAAGCCGATCTGGAAAATTTCATACGGATCTGACGACTATATATTCTTAAGCTTCTATATAACTGATTGATCGGAAATGCTACAACTTCCATGTTATTGAAGATAGAAGATTGAAATTTGCCCAGGTTTGTTATAAGGGGAATTTAGGCCGATTTGAAAAATTTCATACGGATCGGCCGACTATATCCTATAGCTGCCATATGATTGATCGGAAATGCTATAACTTCCATGTTATTGAAGGTAGAAGATTGAAATTTGCCCAGGTTTGTTATAAGGGGAATTTAGGCCGATTTGAAAAATTTCATACGGATCGGCCGACTATATCCTATAGCTGCCATATGATTGATCGGAAATGCTATAACTTCCATGTTATTGAAGGTAGAAGATTGAAATTTGCACAGGTTTGTTATAAGGGGAATTTAGGCCGATTTGGAAAATTTCATACGGATCGGCCGACTATATATTCTTTAGCTTCTATATAACTGATTGATCGGAAATGCTATAACTTCAATGTTATTGAAGATAGAAGATTAAAATTTGCCCAGGTTTGTTATAAGGGGAATTTAGGCCGATTTGGAAAATTTCATACGGATCGGCCGACTATATCCTATAGCTGCCATATGATTGATCGGAAATGCTATAACTTCCATGTTATTGAAGGTAGAAGATTGAAATTTGCACAGGTTTGTTATAAGGGGAATTTAGGCCGATATGGAAAATTTCATACGGATCGGCCGACTATATATTCTTTAGCTTCTATATAACTGATTGATCGGAAATGCTAAAACTTCAATGTTATTGAAGATAGAAGATTAATATTTGCACAGGTTTGTTATAAGGGGAATTTAGGCCGATTTGGAAAATTTCATACGGATCGGCCGACTATATCCTATAGCTGCCATATGATTGATCGGAAATGCTATAACTTCCATGTTATTGAAGGTAGAAGATTGAAATTTGCACAGGTTTGTTATAAGGGGAATTTAGGCCGATTTGGAAAATTTCATACGGATCGGCAGACTATATATTCTTTAGCTTCTATATAACTGATTGATCGGAAATGCTATAACTTCCATGTTATTGAAGATAAAAACTTGAAATTTGCACAAAATCCCTTTTATGGGAATTTAAGCCGATCTAAAAATTTTATACGGATCGGCCGACTATATCCTTTAGCTTCTATATAACTGATTGATCGGAAATGCTATAACTTCCATTTTATTGAAGATAGAAGATTGAAATTTGCCGGGTTTGTTATAAGGCGAATTTAGGCCGATCTGGAAAATTTCATACGGATCGGCCGACTATATCCTATAGATGCCATATGATATGAAATTTCAATTTTTTTTTGGAGATAGAAACTTGAAATTTGCACAGATTGACTGTAAGGGGCCGACTATTCGGCCGACTATATCCTATAGCTGCAATATGATTGATCGGAAATGCTATAACTTCCACGTTTTCGAAGATAGAAACTTGAAATTTGAAAAAATCCCTTTTATGGGAACTTAAGCCGATCTGGAAAATTTCATACGGATCTGCCGACTTTATATTCTTTAGCTTCTATATAACTGATTGATCGGAAATGCTATAACTTCCATGTTATTGAAGATAGAAGATTGAAATTTGCACAGGTTTGTTATAAGGGGAATTTAGGCCGATTTGGAAAATTGGAAAAAATAGTTGGCCGATCTTTACAAAAACATTTATAACAAGCTTAGACTCGTATAAAATGGATTTTAAAAGAAGTCCGACGCTTCTACGCCAAAAACACGTAAGTTGTGTCATTTCCGATCGTTCAGTTATATAGAAGCTAAAGGATATAGTAGGCCGATCCGTATGAAATTTTCCAGATCGGCTTAAATTCTCATAAAAGGAAATTCTTGCAGATTTCAAGTTTCTATCTACAAAGACGTGGAAGTTATAGCATTTCCGATCAATCAGTTATATAGAATCTAAAGGGTTATAGATCCATTCCGATCAATCGATAGTTATATAGAAACTTGAAATTTGCAAAAATTCCTTTTATGGGAATTTAAGCCGATCTGGAAAATTTCATACGGATCGGCCGACTATATATTCTTTAGCTTCTAAATAACTGATTGATCGGAAATGCTATAACTCCTGTTATTGAAGATGAAGTTATTGCGGTTTGTTGAATTTAGCCGATTTGGAAAATTTCATCGGATCGGCGACTATATCCTATAGCTGTCATATGATTGATCGGAAATGCTATAACTTCCACGTTTTTGTAGTTTTCTTCAAGAAGAAACTTGAAATTTGCAAAAATTTCCTTTTATGGGAATTTAAGCCGATCTGGAAAATTTCATACGGATCGCCCTACTATATCCTATAGCTGCCATACGACTGATCGGAAATGCTATAACTTCCATGTTATTGAAGATAGAAGATTGAATTTTGCACAGGTTTGTTATAAGGGGAATTAAGGCCGATCTGGAAAATTTCATACGGACATATATCCTATAGCTACATACATATATCCTATAGCTGCCATATGACTGATCGGAAATGCTATAACTTCCACGTTTTTGAAGATAAAAACTTGAAATTTGCACAAAATCCCTTTTATGGGAATCTAAGCCGATCTAGAAAATTTTATACGGATCGGCCGACTATATCCTTTAGTTCTATATAACTGATTGATCAGAAATGCTATAACTTCCATGTTATTGAAGATAGAAGATTGAAATTTGCACAGGTTTGTTATAAGGGGAATTTAGGCCGATTTGGAAAATTGGAAAAAATAGTTGGCCGATCTTTACAAAAACATTTATAACAAGCTTAGACTCGTATAAAATGGATTTTAAAAGAAGTCCGACGCTTCTACGCCAAAAACACGTAAGTTGTGTCATTTCCGATCGTTCAGTTATATAGAAGCTAAAGGATATAGTAGGCCGATCCGTATGAAATTTTCCAGATCGGCTTAAATTCTCATAAAAGGAAATTCTTGCAGATTTCAAGTTTCTATCTTCAAAGACGTGGAAGTTATAGCATTTCCGATCAATCAGTTATATAGAATCTAAAGGATATAGTCGGCCGATCCATATGAAATTTTCCAGATCGGCCTAAATTCCCCTTACAGTCAATCTGTGCAAATTTCAAGTTTCTATCTTCAAAAGAAACTTGAAATTTGCAAAAATTCCCTTTTATGGGAATTTAAGCCGATCTGGAAAATTTCATACGGATCGGCCGACTATATATTCTTTAGCTTCTAAATAACTGATTGATCGGAAATGCTATAACTTCCATGTTATTGAAGATAGAAGATTGAAATTTTCACAGGTTTGTTAAAAGGGGAATTTAGGCCGATTTGGAAAATTTCATACGGATCGGTCGACTATATCCTATAGCTGCCATATGATTGATCGGAAATGCTATAACTTCCACGTTTTTGATGATATAGTTGTTGTTGAAGATAGAAACTTGAAATTTGCAAAAATTTCCTTTTATGGGAACTTAAGCCGATCTGGAAAATTTCATACGGATCGGCCGACTATATCCTTTAGCTTCTATATAACTGATTGGTCGAAAATGCTATAACTTCCATGTTATTGAAGATAGAAGATTGAAATGGATCGGCCGATCCATACAACTGATTGATCGGAAATGCTATAAATTCCATGTTTTTAAAGATAGAACATTGAAATTTGCACAGGTTTGTTATAAGGGGAATTTAGGCCGATCTGGAAAATTTCATACGGATCGGCCGACTATATCCTATAGCAGTCATATGACTGATCGGAAATGCTATTACTCCCAAGTTTTTTAAGATAAAAACTTGAAATTTGCACAAAATCCCTTTTATGGGAATTTAAGCCGATCTAGAAAATTTTATACGGATCGGCGACTATATCCTTTAGTTCTATATAAATGATTGATCAGAAATGCTATAACTTCCATGTTATTGAAGATAGAAGATTGAATTTTGCACAGGTTTGTTATAAGGGGAATTAAGGCCGATCTGGAAAATTTCATACGGACATATATCCTATAGCTACATACATATATCCTATAGCTGCCATATGACTGATCGGAAATGCTATAACTTCCACGTTTTTGAAGATAAAAACTTGAAATTTGCACAAAATCCCTTTTATGGGAATCTAAGCCGATCTAGAAAATTTTATACGGATCGGCCGACTATATCCTTTAGTTCTATATAACTGATTGATCAGAAATGCTATAACTTCCATGTTATTGAAGATAGAAGATTGAAATTTGCACAGGTTTTTTATAAGGGGAATTTAGGCCGATCTGGAAAATTTCATACGGATCGGCCGACTATATCGTATAGCTGCCATATGACTGATCGGAAATGCTATTACTCCCAAGTTTTTTAAGATAAAAACTTGAAATTTGCACAAAATTCTTTTATGGGAATTTAAGCCGATCTAGAAAATTTTATACGGATCGGCGACTATATCCTTTAGTTCTATATAACTGATTGATCAGAAATGCTATAACTTCCATGTTATTGAAGATAGAAGATTGAAATTTGCACAGGTTTGTTATAAGGGGAATTTAGGCCGATTTGGAAAATTTCATACGGATCGGTCGACTATATCCTATAGCTGCCATATGATTGATCGGAAATGCTATAACTTCCACGTTTTTGATGATATAGTTGTTGTTGAAGATAGAAACTTGAAATTTGCAAAAATTTCCTTTTATGGGAATTTAAGCCGATCTGGAAAATTTCATACGGATCGCCCGACTATATCCTTTAGCTTTTTATCCGTATCCGTATTTAAGGGTGTCTGCAAAGTTTCAAGACGATAGCTCAAAAACTGAGAGACTAATTTGCGTAGAAACAGACAGACGGACATGCTTATATCGACTCAGGAGGTGATCCTCATCCAGAATATATATACTTTATTTATGACCAAAATTATTTTACCCTCTGCAAGGGTATAAAGATATATTTAAGGAAGATGCGTTTATACAAAATTTGGACTTCTTAAATTGCTATCATTATAATAATTTTTATGAAATAAAAATACATTTCGCTAAAATAAATATTGAAATAAACAATAAATGCAAAACAGCGGAAGCAGAACCTTTGTGTCATTGACAGAAAGCATGCATTCTACACCCTAAGCCACCACAGTTGGAGGTTGCGCCTGCGCATATATGCTATGTGGCTCGTTTGGCTACCATATCGGCAAGTCGTAAAATCTTCAGGAATCGAAATTTACCAGCAAAATCATTTTTACGATTTACACCAGAACCGACGTTCACGTACACATGTACAAACTATTATTTTTTTTTCGCGGCTCCCACTGCATACGTACAGCCCACCTCCCGCCCCACCGACCCTGGGGCGCTGGCATTTATCGTACGGCTCGAATCGAATGATGAAAACTACACCCAGCATAGTCCTACGGTTTAGTAGGGGTGGTAAGTTTATTTAAAGTAGTCTGCTATGATAAGACGGGAGTTGAATACGTGCATCCCAGTTTAGACCCCTAAGAGCAAAACGGAGAAAGTTCTTCTGTACTGATTCAATACGGTCTTCATGAACCCCATATTGGGGACTCCAGACACATGAACCGTATTCAAGAATCGGACGAACTAAAGATATGTAAAGAGTTTTGGTTATATAAGGGTCATTAAATTCCTTTGACCATCTTTTAATGAAACCAAGCACACCCTTGGCTTTATTAACCATTACCGATATATGGTCGGTAAATTTAAGCTTGAAGTCTAATAGGACACCTAGGTCGTTAACCTGAGTTAATCTTTCTAGGGCGGTCCTATAGAGAAAATAAGTTGCCTGGATGGGGCTTAAGCAATAGAATGACATAAGTTTGCATTTTGACCCATTGAGTTTTAAGTCATTAACAGAACACCAGTTTTGGAACTTGTCCAGATCGGACTGACGTTTGTATTGGGCAGAGGAAGATTTATACTGAAGACACAGCTTAACGTCATCTGCGTACATAAGTACACGAGAGTTCGGTAAAGGAAAAGGCAAGTCAATTATAAAAATGGTAAAAAGTAAAGGCCCGAGATGACTTCCTTGAGGGACTTCAGATGTAGCTCGGACTAGGCAGGAGAATACATCATTAAAAAGGACGCTTTGGGTTCTTCCAGAAAGATAACTGGAAATCTACGTAAGAAGGTTAGTAGGAAATCCCAAAAGATCGAGTTTTCTCAAAAGGAGTGAGTGGTTTACAGAGTTAAATGCTTTACTAAAGTCAGTGTAGATGACATCTGTTTGAAGGCCATTTGGAAGCCATCAATTACAAATGATGTCAGCTCCAACAAGTTAGTGGTAGTGGAGCGACGCCTAATAAAACCATGCTGGCATGGAGAAATGATTGAGCTACAGAGGTGCTGCAGATGAGGGTAATAATTTTTTCAAATAGCTTTGGAATTTCTGACAATTTAGAGATGCCTCTATAATTGGTAGCATCAGATTTTTTCCCATTTTTATGCAGGGGAATTATAAAGGATTCCTTCCAAATAAGGGGAAATATCGACGTTTCCAGAGATAAGGTGAAATGCTTTGAAAGAGGTTTGCACAATGACTCGCCGCAATTCTTTAGCACACAGCCTAGTACTCCATCGTGACCTGGTGAAAGTACCGGTTTAACCTTTAATAGATCCCATAACAAACCTCGCTCGGAGATAAACGGACCAAAAATAAGATTGGCTGAATGAATTTCATACATGCTGATCAGAAATAGTACAAGGCGAAAACATTCAGCATTATGCACGGTGAAGTTCGACTTGTTTAAAAGTCTTTGTTTATTTGTTTAAAAGTCTATTTTTGATATGTTTAAGATTATTTAGGCTCCTTGTAAACCAAGGGGGGTTGTCTTTAACGGACGGATACTTCCACGGCACACAAGAGTCAAAACAACTAATTAAACTCCTACAAAAATATTCTAAGGCGATATTTATTTCATTGCATGCCAAAAGATCAGACCAATCAAAGGAAATAATTAAGTTATTGAGCTTTTTAAAGGTAGCTTTACTAAAGCACCGAATTCTATTACCTACGCTATGAGGTTTAATTAAGGCAATGGTTTCGGTTGTCACCTCAAGCGTAGGATGATATGGGTCTTCTGGGGTCACCAAAAGCAGGGCTCTGGAAAGTGTGATTCCATCTGGATCAGACACAAAACATAAGTCTAGAAGCTGACCTAAAGAATTTCTGACATGGTTAATTTGACCTAAAGACATGTCAAACATGTCCGCAGTAAAATCATGGTGTGAAGAAAGTGATAAAGCTGTAACGTTATCGATATTTGACCAAGGGAGTTCTGGTATAAAGTCACCCAATCTTATGTCGCTATCGGACATAAGATTGAAAACCGACTGGATAGCAGACAAATGATGCCAGTAAGTAGGCGGTTCGGATGAAGGCGGTATATATGAACAGGTAATAAACAGCGATTGATCGGACAAAGTGATCTTAACGCAAAGAAATTATAAATTACCAAACTCTTGCAACAAGACCTCTTCAGAATGGAAAGAGGAGTCTACTGAGATTAGTACTCCTCCGCCTCTTTGGAGAGGTCGGTCGCGTCTGAAAGTGGTGTACCTGTCTGGGAAAACTTCGGAGCTAATGATCTCCGGCTTTAACCAGGTTTCACTAAAGACAATAACCTGAGATGCAAAGGAAAGGTATCAGAGTATAGTATTCTAATAGGTAAGAGTAATGGAGTTTGTTAGTTTTTTAAAATAGAATTTGGCTGGTCAGTTGGTGTGGCTTTGGGGAGTTTGACTCCGGGCCTGGTATTTTTTTTTTTACGTTTCTCGGCTGATGTTCTTGAACGAATATGTAGTCTGGCCAGAAGCCAGGCGAACACACAGTCTCAAACATCGACAAAGGCACACATATCTTAAATGATGATTTGCACCTCGAGAGTGCAAATTTAAATTTGGAGATATCCTCCACCTTAATTTCGGCTTTTGTTTTGGCTTTGATATAAGCCGAGATATCGATATCTGAGGTATCAGGGGCGAGCCGTGAAACAAATATTTGTTTCGTTGGAGGAACAACCTTTAGGGGCTTTGGTCTCGCAGCTTGTAGGACTGCGATACCAGTCGGTGCCGGGGTTCCGGACCCAATGTTCCCAGTGGGTTTTACAGGGGTATGCATCAATTAGGGCTGTGGCGGCACTGGTATTGATGCCATAGGGAACAAATCAGAAAGTTGCACACGATCACTGACGCATTCGGTATCCGAATTTTTATCAGTCCTGACTCTTGGAGTTGTCAGGGTGATCAGGGGTTGAGTGATAGTCGGCAGTGCGGGCAGAGGATTAGCTGGTGCACACGGCTCCACTAGGGTGGATTTTTTGCGCTTCGGAGACTCTATTAGTAGCTGAAGGTTACTAAATTGAGAATCAAGCGCATTTAATTGATCGCTGATTTTGCGAAAACCAGCTTTCAATTCGTTAAATCCATTCCTTGTGTGCCGCATGAACGCTCTCATCTCGCTCTGCACGGCACTACAGTCACTGCAACAATAGTGCAAGCCAGAGCTCCGGGACACTCCGTCCGACACTGACGCTGTGAAACCGGCACATTTGGCATGTACCATGTTGTCACACAGCCAACAGGGGAGGCTTGGCTGGGATAAAGTTATTGTCTTATTGCAAGACTTAATAGCGCAGACTACTTTAAATTACATTTTTATTATATATTATTTATTTATTTATTTTATTTAAATTTTTGTTATACCTTGAATGTTATGAATGTTGTATGTTAGCATAAGAGTTAGAGGTTAGGCTTAGAAATAGAGATAAGCAACTCAAAAGGGAATAGCGAAAAGAGTAACAACAAATAGTACAGCAAAGCAGAGCTATGCTTGGATTAAAATTAATAAATATTAATTCTCACCAAATATATCACTGCACACCCGTAAGCGAGACGGAAATTAATTAAAGTGTTTTAAAATTGTTCAAGATTTTAAATTTATTTAAATCAAACGCCGGTTTGATCGCAAGGTAGGCACAATAGTAATACAAACGCAGAGCGCACAAAAAAACACGTCCCTTCGTTTTGAAAGGCACACTTATAAACAACCAATAATAATACGCACTTCTAAACATAGAATCAAGTACTTGTGCGTTCCCCCTTACCAACAAGCTCAAAGAAAAAATGTGTTAGTTTTAGGCCCAGATGCCCCATCTATGAACTGCATACTCTTTAATGGTACCTTCATACATAAATATACCAGAGTGTATTTTTTTTTTAGATTATTATGGACAGACAAGTGCGCAAATAGTTGTTGTTATTGTTGCGGTAACTGAAGATTAACGTCCCTATATCGTGTCATCAGTTCATTGTTTGGAGGTGTGCCTTCAGGCAATTTCGTGGCGGCCAAGCAAGACCTCCCCATCATTCGTTGTTGCAGATGACTAACGTGTCTAACCTCTTCAAAGAGCCGGTAGCGACCAGCTCGTAACTTAAAAATACCAGAACTCACTTGGACAAATATTGAAAATATTTCAGCTTAATCAATTCCCACACACAATGATTTCACTGCTGGCAGGTATAACATATCTCTAGGTCAAATTAACCAAGAAAAAAATATTTTGGGTCGGCTTCTAGGCCTGTGATTTGTGTCTGATCCTGATAGAATCACCTTTTCCACAGCCCTGTCTTTGGTAACCTCCGAAGATCAACATCATCCTATGCTTGAAGTTTCAATCGCAGCCAGTACCGTAGATAAATTTCAAAGCGTAGCTTATTACAGAACTCAAACTTTATTCCTATTTTTGATTGGTCAATTTTTTTTCATGCAAAAAAGTTTAAATTTTTTTTTTAATTATGTGTGCCGTGCAAATATCCGTCCGTTACAGACATACCACCTTGGGTTAAACGCCGCTTAATTAACATATTAAAACATATTAAAAGCGGAACTTTAAACCTAAATAAAAGAATTGGATGCAATAAATTTTTCAAGGTATTTAGAAATTATATTCTCCCAATCGAGACATATGGAAAAAACGAGGACAGTAGGTATTTTTTTTTGTAGGGCGATGAAAATTTCCCTTTTTTACTTTTGCTTTGTAAAATGTAAAAAAAATGTAAAAAACGCAATTTATACTATAAATATATGTATATTTTTTTGTTCTAGTTTAACTAATTAATTACATCATCATAACATAACGTTATAATAGACAAATACTTAGTCCGTTTTTGCACGTCAAGTGCACTTGTCTTGCTTTCTTTTTACGTGGTGCAGTTCCTTGCGTATATTTTTTTTAACTCCGTCTGGGATCTTTCTTGTGCCTTTGTTGATTCTACAAATAAAAGTTTTTGATCGCTCTTAGTGCAAGGAAAACGCCACTAAATATTTGTGGCGTTTAAATATTTATAATTATACATTTTTTTTATATATATTTGGGAGAAAAATTTTGTCAACTAAGAATATTTAGCAGCATTTTGTAGATAAATATAATAATTTCCCCGCTCTTCCTCTTGAAGTCGATAGTCTTAGACAGGCCATAGACAAGTCGAGTGTACGGACACTTTCCTAAGCGACTGTAGTCCTCTAAAGTCAGACTGGAATCTTCTCCCCTGCTCTCATTTGAAAATTCTTCTGCGAGTAGGCATCAGGCCTTTGCTGATCTATTCGCAAAATTTTTTCAAAACAACTATTTGTACTATTTCTGATCAGCTCTACATATATGAAATTCATTCAGCCAATCTTGTTTTTGGTCCCTTTATCTCCGAGCGCAGTTTGTTATCGGATCTTTTAAAGGTTAAACCGGTACTTTCACCAGGTCCCGATGGGGTACCAGGTGTGCTAAAGATTTGCGCCGACTCATTGAGCAAAACCTGTTTTAAATTAATTTACCTTTAGAAATGTCTATTTTTCCCCATTTTAGAAATAAGTTTGTTGGGCTGCAAACGGAATTGGATGATATATGCGACGACGAAATTGACAGTCCTCGAGTGTACAGTGCCGTATGCTCGGAAATTCGGGCTAAAATGGACAACCGCTCCGAACGTCCAGTGCTGAGTGCCACTGCAGTAGCTCTAGTCGATCCTTCGACCGCATCGGGGCTGCACCCTAGTCACATTCGTTTGTTCTATTGCCAACCCGCATCTTTCCATTGGAGGGAGCGCCTCGTCTAGCTTTGCACACCAATTGCATAACCGAGGCACAGAATCTGGAGGCTGCTTTAATCCCGACCCGATATCATATTTAGTTCCCGTCTTTGCTGCTCTCCCTACGTGCGTAAAGAATCCTGCTCCTATCGTCGACGAATGTTCAATCCCAGTTGCTGATGATGTTACGGTTGCTCCAGCCCCTGCTGCTGATGCTGTAATCGCGAGGAATGCTGATGCTGATGCTGATCGAGGGGATTGTCTCGGCTTCCATGTCTTATCCTGATCTCGCCACTGATCGAGTGGTCTTATCGAGGCGATCCTGATGTAGCTACAGCTATTTTGAATCCCACTTCCGCCTTCGTAGTTCCAGGCTCCGGCTGTTGCCCCTAACGTCGATGCCGGTCCAATTGACAGAAAGTACGACCCGCACGATAAGTTTGCTGCCGTGACTGCCGCTGTACCAGCTGTGTCTGCCATTTCGGTTTTGTCTTCGGAGTCTGCTGCTCCAGCCATTCTGATTTTCGCTGATGCTCCTGTTGTTGCTGCTCCTATTTGGACAGCTGCTTCAAACATGGTTGCTGTAGAGCCTGTTGCTGCCTTGCGCACTTTCGCCTTTGCCTTGGCGTCGGCTGCTATTCTTTCCATTCTGATGCCGGCTGATACTTCTGGTGTAGTTGCCGGCCCACAGGAGATTGCTAATTCGGCTGACCCTGTCAAAAAATGGAAGGTGAATACCAAAAAAATGAAGGTGAATACCAATATCAGTAGAACTATTACAATTTATGAATTGGGTATAAAATTATAAATTGCGTGTGTTACAATATACTGTTGATTGCATCAATTTGAGATTCAGCACTTTTGTTGACCGCTTTTCATTGTAGTGTTCCTATTATTTGGATCAGCTTGTTACATTATGAGCTGATAGTTTTTATGTGGTAGTACAATATTACGATAGTTTTGTCTGGTGGTCCGCTCCTTACAATAACATTAATAACAAACTTAACGAACAAAATAAATTTTAAAAGAATTCCGACGCTTCTACACCCAAAAACACGAAAGTTGTGGCATTTCCCATCCGATCCGTATTTTCAAGATCGGCTTAGATTCCTATAAAAGAATATCTGTGGAATTTTCAAGATTCTGTCTTTAATAACATGGGAGCTATACCATTTCCGATCAATCAATTATATGGCAGGTATAGGATATAGTCGGCCGATCCAGACTGTTTCGACTTATATATTATATTATTTAACTGCTCTAGCTGGCTGGCTGGTGGTCCCTCCGTGGCAGGGGTAGAGCCGGCTGGTCGAATATCCGTGGCGAGGTGCGGCGGTATGGTTGCTGCCGCTGGTGGGCCTCGTCGCTATAGCTCCCAAAGGGTTGGGTAGTGGGGACCACCAAGGTTGGCAGCCACTGGAGAACCGTGTGGCCGCTTCGGCCTCCTTCCTTCTTCCGAGGATTACGGCGGGAGATACTTATCTCCGTTGTTACGGCCCTTAAGGCACGATAACCAAATTCAATAAATGGAATATGTGTAACGGCTAAAGCCGGAGTTTTCTATTGAGCTAGTGCTCTCTAATCCAAATCCGCATTAAAACTAAACTTAAGAACTGACAAAGCTAATGCCTGGCCGGATGCCCGTGGCAGACCCTGACCTTCACATTTCCAGCGTCATTAGGTCATTAGATCGCCAACGAGACAAAGCTACAGCACATAACGGTACAATATGCTGGCAAAGCTCTCGGGCCCGTTAGGCTGGAACCAACTTAAGGTGGACCATACAAGAGTGTGTTAATAAAAACAATAATTAAAAATGATTAACTATAAAGAATGATTAACAATAATAATGATTAATATTATTGAAGAGGATAAGAATTGGCCTGCTCAGCCTACGCTGGGAGTTGGTTGTTAACTACTCCCCCCTTAAATTAGACGCCGTCCTCGGTGACAGCCAATTTCTCGATGGACAAATTTTGTAACTGGGATGCTTCTCTGTTGCGCCTGCAGTGTTGTTGAAGCGGGATCAAGCCGCATGGTGGGAGGCTAACGGCGACTCCTGCGGCGAACCAAACCTTCGAGGATCCTCCAGCCGACACGTCATCTCTGAGCTCCTGCATCAAACGCAGGTTATGCTCGTTCATCCGCTGTAGTAGTGGAGGTTCAGATACACGGAGTCGTTGATCGCCACCTCCCTCTCGAAAGTGATAAGGCGGGTCCCTACTATAGTTGTTGTGGGACCGTCATCGAAAGTAATCCTCTTTAATTTTTCGTTGACGCTTATTACTCCGTCATCCACAATTTTGCAAAATGTGGCCCAGTTGGTAGAATCGGAGACTGCTAGGATTCCATCATCACTTTCCGCCACGATGTCGTCTTCTATTTGTAGCATAGTATGGTAGTGTGCGACAGGGAAGAGCAGGACTTTGTTACAAATAAGATTAACTCTAGGATACTGAACTATGACATGGATAATGACATTAGATCGGAAATTTTAATCTTAGATACATACATGGGGATAGATACAACTATGGGGACCTCTGTGAGCTGTTCGTCAAAAATAGCCTTTAGGTCATTATGGTAGAAAAAGGTAGGGCTTATGGAATTGTTTTTAGCGAGTGTGATAGTGGGCCTACAATTTTGGATTTCGGGTATTAGCATTCTATTTCTGGTGAGGAGCGCTTCGAACGAATGACCTGAGTCAACAAGCCCGTCCCTTTTCTCCTTGAGGATCCTATCTACTGTGTCTGTGAGCAAATTAATGTGTTTCTGTATCCCTGTGCTAATAACAACCTGTCTACTGCTGGCCTATGGGAGTTACAGTAAATTTTTGCGTTTTAGTATAAGGGCGAATGTGGCAGGTGAAATGCCTATCTGATGTTGTCCTTATGGACCACCCTCCCCTTAATGAGAACAGATGTTCCCAAATCTGCTTCTACACGCTCTTCTGAATAAAGCGGTATCAATTTGTTTCCTAGTCTCTTGTTGTTGCGCAGGTGTACTCTTTCACCGTTTAAGCTCGACCGTTGCGCCTTGTCGATTTTTGCTCTAATTGCCAGCTTCATCTCGTCGCTGCTGGCGTGGATGACCTCCACCGGCCTAAACTGTGTGACCGAATGTAGCGACCTATTGTATTCTATTGTAGACCGCAATATTAGTTCCACAGTATCCTCGATTTTTTTTATCAATATTAAGGCACCTGGCAATTTCCGCCAGGGTACTGTGAAATCTCTCTATTTGGCCATTGGAGCTACTGTGTAGCGGTGGCGCATTGACAGCATCGATGCTGTATTGGTTTTTCAGCAATGATGTGATTGTTTCGGAGTTTTAGGAGGCCTCATTATCGCAATATATGGTCTTGGTGTTAGGGTAGAAATTAACCAATTGGAGGATAGGTGCAGGTACATCTATTATTGCCCTCGAAACCAAGGGCTGTACGCTAGCGAATTTGGAAAATTTGTCAATTTGTCAGGTTAAGAAGATTTTTTTGTCGGTTGAAAAAATGTCGATATGCAACATTTCCCCAACGTATGACGGGATAGGTGTAGTTCCTAATTCCTGCTTCTTGGGATGGCGGTCATATTTAGCTTTATTGCAGACCTTGCAATTTGCGACCACTTCGCTAGCTAATTAAGACATGTTCGGGAAGTAGTAATCCCGAAGAATTTGTTTGGCGTTCTCCTGTGCAGCCCTATGAGCGCGGTTGTGCTCGGTGTTAGTGATTTCAAGCTGTTCGTTAGCGTTGGTGATGTCGCTGACGAAGTTTTTGCAATGCCAAAACCTTTTCGCAGGAAATTCTTGCCTGAAGGCGTGTTGGATACGAGCCAGTGTAGGGAAATCACAGTGAATCGCGTTCACAACGTTGGCGTTGATGATTTCCTTGACAGATTTAACAAGCGCGTCCTTATTATTAAAATTAATGATATGGCGGGTTTTATTTCCGAAGATGATGAAATCCCGCCGAAGCGGTTGGCTTGCTTCCTCCAAAATGATTTGGTTTCTAAAGCAGGTAAGAGGTTTGTCTGTGGTTTCTATGGTGTATGAGAGCGAACGCTCACTATGCACCGTGGCCGCGTCGGACTGGGCCTCAGCCTCTATGTTATTCAGAGGTTGCCTAGATAGCGCGTCAGCTACCAGGTTTTGCCTTCCGGGTGTATTCCCGTTATTCTCATCAATAAACGCTTTCCATCGCTTAATCTTAGCGTTAGTGTTTTTATCGGATACCGCATATGTGAGAGGCTGGTGGTCTGTGAAGATCCGTACCTCCTTGCTACCGTATAGGTAGTGTTAAAGTTGGCCTGTTGCCCAGACTATCGCCAATAATTCTCTTTCGTTGGTGGCGTAGTTCAGTTCGCAGTCTTTTAGCGTGCGTGAAATCATGGTAATAGGTCTTTTATTCTGGGACAGTACCGCGAATATCCCACTCGCTGAGGCGTCAGTGGTGAAGTCAAATGGTAACTTGAAATCAGGTTATATCAATATGACATCTTCCGATGCCAAAATGTTACGCAGGTGATCGAATGCATTTCGCTAGGTTTCATCAAACCTGACAGCTACCTTTTTCGACATATTCTTGCTGACCGTCCCGTTTTCCCCTTTGAGGATGGCGGTAAGAGGTCTAGCAATAAAGGCAAAATTCTTCACAAAGCTCCTGTAATAGCTCGCCAGGCCGAGGTAAGACCTGAGGCTAAACAGATTTCTTGGCTCTGGGAACTCTTTTATTGCCCTGACTTTCTCTGGGTCTGTTCTGGTCCCCATCCTGGTGACAATAAATCCTTAAAATTCAACGCTCTCTTTAAAGAACTTTGTTTTTTCCCTCATGTTGGCATCGAGTAGGCGCTTAAGCACTGTGTCAATGTGCTTGACATGATCCGTTTCATTTTCGGAAAAGATAATAACGTCGTCAACGTAGACGTAGTATATTTTGCCGATTTCTTCCCGCAGCACATTGTCGATGGCTCTTTGGAAAATACTCCCTGCGTTCTTTAGACCGAAGGGTAGTCGGCAAAATTCGTATTTCCCACCATTAACTGAGAACGAGGTCTTCTCTCAGTCCTTTTCAGGTCAGATGGTACCCTGACCTTAAGTCTAGGGTGGTAAAGAATTTAGCTTTCCCCAAGTTCGCTAGAATCATGGGGTAGCGATCGGCAATTGTCCGCTCGTTCAGCTTGCTGAAGTCGATTACTAATCGCTTCTTCTTGATGCCATTATCGTCAGTCCCTTTCTTGTCAACCACCCAGGTAGGGCTGTTGTATGGGGATCTGGACGGCCTAATTATGCCATTTTGCAGCAGCTCTTTGATTTCTTTGTTTACAAAGTCCGCTGCCCCCATAGGATAGGGGTATAACTTGGAGCAGACAGGTTCGTCACTCGTCGTTCTAATAGTAGCGATGACCGAGGTGTTAAAGGCGAGCGCCTCTTTAGCGGTCGAAAACACTTTAATTCTTTTCAGAATAATTTTTTTGAATTCGGCTTTAGCCGAACTTGGCACCACTATATCATCGATTTTTGTGAAATTGACATTCTGACAGTCAAGAAATTTGAGCTTTTCAGTGACGTTCGCGTACTTTATTACGCTGTTACCTGGGTCCAATGCTACTCCTGCTTGCGTTAGCGAATCGAAGCCTATAATAGCATCGAGCGTGCTTAATGTATCCAATAGGAAAAATGGGACGTCTAGTCCAAAGATGCGCATTATGCATTTGTTTTTGACGTCACTGGAGCCGTGAATAGAGCTCACAGTGAAAGGGGTCCCGACCGGCATTACGTCTCTTAGCTCCCTTACGGGCTTCAAGTAATTTTTTGCCGTCCCCGTGTTGATGAGAATTTTTATTACTCTGCCAGCCAACTGTCGCTCGACGAACGGCAGTCGGGTGCGCTCTCTAAAAAATGGAGGAGGTCGTTCAGCTCGGCGGTGTCGCTACCTTCCTTAATGGTGGAAACCTCAGCCTCAGCTGTGGCGGCATAATCTGTTTCCTCCCGTTGGGCCTGGGTTATATTATTGACGCGTTGGCGTCTTTGGCCCGACTGCCTCTGGGACGAGTTCTGCCTTTTGTAATTTTGTGGCTTCCCCCAGCTTGTTTCTTGTCTGAATTTAGCCGTTGAGGGGTCTACCTCCATGGGCTGAACCCTATCCTGGTCTAAGGTCTCAGGATCCCTGCGCTTCGGCCAGGGATTGTCCTCAAGAGGCCTGCCTTGGCTCTGCTTAGGAATGAAGTGCGGGTTTCTATCCTCACCTCTCCATTGCTTTCCTGACCTTTATTGTTGCGCCTGTTACCCTCATTGAAAGGGGCCTTGTCTTCTATAGCTTTCGCGTAAAATGCCGCGAACGCACTTCTTTCGATGCTGTTCTAGGCTTCCCGCGCTAACGCTAGTGCAGACGGAAGATCTTTGGGTTTTGCTGGTAGCACGAGTGACCTGAGTGATCTTTTAAGCCCTGCAATGAATGCATGAAGGGCGTCATCCCTAACCTCCCTATTCAGGATGGTTGCTGTGTCCGAGCTGTGTGACATGACTATTTTGTTGGTGACGAGCGTGAGTTTCCTCTCGACCTCGTCATAGTATAGCCATAAGGTCGGCATCTCCTTGCCGAACCATTTCCAAATTTTGCCGTAAACTCTTAGGGACGTTTTGTCCGCGCCATCTAGTCTGGCTAGAATTGCATCGAAATTCAGCACGGTGTTCTGGGACGTGAGGAGTGACCGAGCGGGACCGCAAATTTTGTTTTTAATGATGACAACGGCCTCGTAGTGAGCTTCGCTGCCGTCGTATTTTTTGAATATTTCGTATGCATCT
The DNA here is from genome assembly GCA_018150405.1 of Drosophila varians. Lineage (NCBI taxonomy): Eukaryota > Metazoa > Arthropoda > Insecta > Diptera > Drosophilidae > Drosophila > Drosophila varians. The sequence continues at coordinate 2,265,782 of JAECWK010000127.1, forward strand.
GATGCAGCCTGCCTCCACGAAACGTACTCATCGTGGCTTCTATTGAACGTCGGCAGGGATTTTACTATGTCTAACCTGACATCGCATTTTATTGCACTGCTAACTGCTTCTAATTCTGAGGCAAATTGGCTTCTCAAACGCTCTTCCTGACTGGCGAGAGCGGTGCTGAACGCAATTGCGACAAGCGCTTGGATCATGTCCGCGTTCATTCCTGGTTGCTGTCTGTTACTAACTCCGGGGCGGAATGCTACTTCTTCGCTATCGTCGCTGTCAACTTCCTGTTTCACTTCCCTATACCCCCAACTCATTGGCAGCTAAGGGGAGCTGGGTAGATACGAGGTGTTTAACGATTGGGGGACAGGCAAGAGGTTTCGAGGCCACTTTTTTGCGAAATAAAAGCCGAAGAAAAAAAAAATTTGGGGGAAAAATACTGGGACGTTACCTAAAACGCAAAAATATTGGATTAATTTGTCCCAAAAACGCACATAAAAACGCAATTAAAATACAGAACGGTAAGAGAGCGAACCAACAGATATTGGTTAATTCGACTGGGTGTATTATTAACACAGACACACTGGATAACTTCAGTACAAAATCCAATATATGCACAGAGGCTAACACTGTAGCGAAACACAAGGAGTAAAACGACTGGGAACCTCTAAATGTGTATAGAGACTAACACTAATAAAGAAATCAAATATTTCTTTGCATAATTAATTCATGTAAATATTGATTGCCTTGGCACCAGTGTGCGTTATTTGAGTTATCTGATTTCTTTTATTTCCAATGCACTCGAAGAAATCCACATCGAACAAAATGAATTAAATCGACCCCAAGAGTATGGAAATATTATGCAATTTGATATTTGAATTTTTTATTTTGTACGTAACTTGAGCTGTATGTTTTTATTTTTTTAACGCACTCCAGAAAATCTGAACCAGAAATCGAAAATTGAGTCACCTTCAAGAAAATTCCTATTGCCAGGCATAGGAATTTATATGTACTGTTATATGTGTATGTGTGTAAGTGTAGACCTTGGCTATTGTTGGCGCGTAGCTACTTATGTACATATTGTATAACTTCAGGGGTGGAGCTCGAATATTAATAGAAATATTAATCCGTTGGGCGCCAATTATATTATTTAACTGCTCTAGCTGGCTGGCTGGCGGTCCATCCGTGGCAGGGGTAGAGCCGGGTGGTCGAATATCCGAGGCGAGGGATTTTAATGTGGATTCCAAATCCACATTAAAACTTAACTTAAGAACTGACAAAGCTAATGCCTGGCCGGATGCCCGTGGCAGACCCTGACCTTCACATTTCCAGCGGTCATTAGATCGCCAACGAGACAAAGCTACAGCACATAACGGTACAATATGCTGGCAAAGCTCTCGGGCCCGTTAGGCTGGAACCAACTTAAGGTGGACCATACAAGAGTGGGTTAATAATAATAATAATTAAAAATGATTATAAATAAACTATAAAGAATGATTAACAATAATAATGATTAATATTAATGAAGGGGATAAGAATTGGCCTGCTCAGCCTACGCTGGGAGTTGGTTGTTAACTTATATACTGCGTGCAAAGGAAAGAAGGGTGTGTGAGAAGTTTCAAGACGATAGCTCAAAAACTGAGAGACTAGTTTGCGTAGAAACAGACAGACGGACAGACGGACCGACGGACAGACGGACATGCTTATATCGAGGTGATCCTGATCCAGAATTTTTATGGGGTCCAGGATGTCTCCTTCACTGCGTTGCACACTTCTGACCAAAATTATAATACCCTCTGCAAGGGTATAAAAAGAGAACAAAGCGCACCAACTACATTATTTGAAAAAATAATATATTAAAATGTTATTAAATTAGTAACGGCAAGGAAATGAAAAAAAATAAAGTAAATTTGGAACAATATTTATATATGTATGTGTTTTCAAGTATGAATACACAAAGAGCCATAAGCAAAACATATGAAAGGGACCCATACTTCAACAAAAGAGTGCAGCAGTTAGCATCTACAACCCCTGTTAGTGTATATGAATTAGAAAGCCCTTATATAGACACATTAACTGTTATGTCTCACCATTGTTTCACTGCAACCCAAAAAGGAATAGTACTAACAACCATTCCGGGTGTGCAAGTTAGATCAAGAATAGATGAACATCCAATTTTAGGTAGAGCAATCGTTATGATGGTATAACAAATTATCAAATATTAATAAATAATTTGACAAACCGTATAAGTTATTAACCCAAAATAGACCGATACAGAAAATTATAGTTAGAAAACCCGTAGAAATATTAGTTAAATGCTTTAATGAAGCACGAATGCTAACATATGAACACAGAGATAAGAATAATCAATATCTTTGGTCTCAAGTATCAAAGTTTTTGATCAGACTAAGATCCAATGTAACAATCATTAGAGAAAAGTTCAAGCTAGATATATCAATACCTAATATACTTAATACGTCAGTAATAATTGAAACTAGTCAAGAACCAGAATCAAAAGAAGTTATTAATGAAATAAATAAATAATAATAAATAATCTCACTATCCAACCTATATTAATGTCTAATTTGGAAGATTTTACAGATTCAGACACTAGCTCAAGCATAGTTAAAGAAAAATGTGATTTGAAAAATACTGATTTTATCAACACTGCATCAAAACTCATACCAGTATTTGATGGTAAAGCAGAAAACTTAACAAGTTTTCTCGATGTGTTGGAAATTATAGAATCAATAAAAGGCGAACACCAACAATTAGCTATTTCAATAGCAATAGCAAAAACAAAGCTAAAAGGTGTCGCCAGAAAGCTAGTCGGAAATAAAACAAATATAACAGAAGTCATTTTCGGACTAAAAATCAAGGTCAAAGGAGAAACTGTAGAAGTATTATCAGCTAAACAAATGAATCTACAGCAACGTAACTATCCTGCTAACCAGTATACATCAGAAGATAAGCAGTTGAAAAAAGCTCTAGAAAGTGCGTACATAGCGAACGGCCTAACCCTTGAGTTAGCCAGAAGTTATTCTACACAGTCTGCAGTTAAGGCAATGACAAAGAATTGCGCAATTAATAAGGTAAAACTTATCATGCAGGCTGGTACCTTCAGCACCATGAATGATACCATATCCAAGTTCGTAAATAGTTGCTCGGAAGCAACTGGACAGCCAATACTGTTCTTTATTATAAAAATTATCCACAGCGCGGTGGAAACCGCGGACGTGGAAATTTTAGAGGTAAATTTCGTGGTAACAATTATTACAAAAATGGAAGAGGTCAATACAGAGGAAACAATCGTGGACGTGGTAACTCAAATCGGGGCCACAATAACAATGACACCCATAACAATGTAAGAGTAACCCAAAATACATCGGGAGACTCTCAAGCCCCTTTAAGTAGCCAAAAGTAGAAAATGTAATGGTTCATGCAATTAATCTCAGTCAGAATATATATGAAAGTTTTACTAACGTGTCCACATGAAAAGAACTGGTGTTTTTAGTAGACACAGGTGCAGACATTTGAATAATCAAAGAAAGTTGTGATGTCTATCATGACATAAACGTTAACTATATAATAAATATAAAAGAAATAAGTCAGGATTTTACCAAATCAATGGGGTTAACTGCTATTAAGATACAGACATCTAAATATATAATCCCACACGACTTTCATATTGTGGATTTACATTTTGCGATTCCATGCGATGACATATTAGAAATCGACTTCAAAAAGAAATACAACTGTCAATTGGACTTCAAGCCATTTGGCTTGATTGGCTTATAATCAGTCTCGATAGTCTTAAATTTTCAATTTATGTGCCAATCACATACAGTTCTGGTAACAACTCAATACTTCTGCCAGCAAGATCCCAAGTTATTCTTCTAAAAATTCAATTAAATTCACAAGACGACAGAGTACTGCTTCCAAACCAAGACATTAAACATGGTATTTACAAAACTAGTACCAAAGCAAAAACAAAAAATGCATTCATAAGACTGCTTAATACTACAAATAGAGATCTAGTACTCATTACAAGTAATTTGGCATATGAATCACTTTCAAACTACGAAGTAGTCAAAACTAATAATGAAACGAGAATGGAAAGCTAACTTCGGACGGAGCCGAAGTTTATATACCCTTGCAGTTAAATAGCGGCTTCTATTGATTAATGATATAGTAAATACCGGATATAGTTAGCCGATCTTTACGAAAACATTCATAAAAAGCTTAGATTCGTATAAAATGGATTTTAAAAAAAGTCCGACGCTTTTACACCCAAAAAAACAAAAGTTGTGCCATTTCTGATCGTTCAGTTATATGGCAGCTATAGGATATAGTAGGCCGATCCGTATGAAATTTTCTAGATCGGCCTAATTCCCCTAACAGCAAATTCAAGATACTATCTTTAAAAACATGGAAGTTATAGCATTTCCGATCGTTCAGTTATATGGCAGCTATAGGATATAGTCGGCCGATCCCGGCCTTTCCGACTTATATACTGCGTGCAACGGAAGAAGGGTGTGTGCAAAGTTTCAAGACGATAGCTCAAAAACTGAGAGACTAGTTCCCGTAGAAACAGACAGACAGACGGACATGCTTATATCAACTCAGAAGGTGATCCTGATCCAGAATATATATACTTTATGGGGTCCTAGATCTCTCTTTCACTGCGTTGCACACTTTTTACCAAAATTATTTTACCTCTGCAAGGGTATAATAGAAAAAAGTCTGTATTATCTCAACTATCAAAGAATTTTCCTTCAAAATTTAAGTCACAGCTCTCAAGCTTATGCACGAAATACAGTGATATATTCAGATTGAAAACAGAACCAATCAGTACAAATAATTTCTACAAACAGAAACTGAGATTAAAGGATGATGAACCAGTATATGTCAAAAATTATTGAAGCCCACATAGACAGATCGTGAGTCGGAAAATTGATCACCGACGGAATAGTCGAACCTTCTGAATATAATAGCCCATTATTACTTGTTCCAAAAAAGCATCTCCCGCTTCAGATTCAAAGAAATGGCGATTAGTAATTGATAAATTTCCACTCCCTAGAATTAATGGCATTTTAGATCAACTAGGGCGAGCCATATATTTTTCGTGTCTTGACCTTATCTCAGGATTCCACCAAATTGAACTCAAAAAAAGTTCACTATATATATCACTTTCAACGAGCAATGGCTCTTATCGATTCACGCGATTACCTTTCGGTTTAAAAATAGCGCCTAATTCATTTCAGAGGATGATGACTATTGCATTCTCTGAATTAGAACCTTCACAAGCATTCCTTTATATGGATGACTATATAATAATAGTTTTAGATTGTTCCGAAAAACATATGCTTAAAAACTTAACAGATGTTTACGGTTTGTAGCTTTTTGCAATTATTATAGACGATTCATTGATTCATTCCCGGCACATAACAAGGTAATGCAAACAGAATGTTCCCTTTGAATGGACAGATGAATGCCGAAACGCATTCCAATATCTAAAAACTAAACAAATGAAGCCAACATTGTTACAATACCCCGATTTAAACAAAGAATTCTGTATAATTACGGATGCAAGCAAACAAGCATGTTTTAAGCAATTGGAGCAAAGCAGCTTCTCCTTTGCCATTGCTCGTCTTTGCTCATAGTAGAGTGACAGAAATTCTGCAGATGCATACAGGGCATGCTCCTTCATGTTTCCTTTGGCGCCACTGCCCCTCTCGACAGCCACCATTGCGTACATGGACTTCTTGACCCTGTCAGCATGGGCCGTGTGATTTGTTTCCCAAGTGCTCAGCTCAAATTCTTCACAGCGAGTATCCAGGAACTTGAACAAGTCCTCGATCTTTGGCAATCCATATCGCGGCTTTCCTCAATCCATTTGCGGTGTGTGTCGGCATCCATCTTCTGCAGTATCACGAAGATGATCCAGCAATCGCGTCTGTTCTGGCCAATTGCGTCTAATGCTCGAAATATCTCGTTAGCTTCATCCGTCACTTTACGAAGCACTGATACATTTATCTTTGTAGTTTCTTGCAATTCTGTAAACTTTTCCAACTACGAAAACACTATATGACGGGGCCTGTCGTATCACTCATTCAAACGCAACTATGCCATTTCGTATGCACTGTCGGTAATTGTCAAATGTGCAATAAGATTTGCAGCCGTATCGCTCAGCAACGACTTGAGGTATCGGAACTTCTGGGTGTTAGACAACTACCCATCGACCATGTCATGATCGGACATTACGTCTCCCAGTTTCTCGAAGATGCGCTTTCGAGACGATCAACCATGACCTCCACATCACTTGTTGTTGTAGTTGCTGGTAGGCGCTCAGCAAAGGACAAGATCCGTGTGATCGTTCCCTTGAAGCTGCGGCGCCCTGCGACCAGAGCATTGTATCCCTCCTCGTTAAGGCGATACATCTTAAATAAACGCTTCCAACAAATCCGGGTTTGAAGGACCAAAAAATGTGTTATGATGAGAAATAAAAGCCCTTCGTTTATTTCTGCATGTGTGGACTATATTATTTCACTCGCTTGTTCTAAGTGGATCGGTTGCAAAATGCAAACTGAACAAAAAACGAGAATGGAAAGCTAACTTCGGACGGAGCCGAAGCTTATATACCCTTGCAGTTAAATAGCGGCTTCTATTAATTAAAGATATAGTAAGTATCGGATATAGTTAGCCGATGTTATTAAAAACATTTAAAAAAACTTAGATTCTTATAAAATGAATTTTAAAAGAAGTCCGACGCTTCTACGCCCTAAAACACGCAAGTTGTTGCATTTCCGATCGTTCAGTTATATGGCAGCTATAGGATATAGTCGGCCGATCTGTATGAAATTTTCCAGATCTGCTAAGACAAAAGGGAAAGGGAATTTGTGCAAATTTAATCTTTCTATCCTTATCATTTCTATCTTCAAAAACGTGGAAGTTATAGCATTTCCGATCAATCATATGGCAGCTATAGGATATAGTCGGCCGATCCGTATGAAATTTTCCAAATCGGCCTAAATTCCCCTAATAGTCAATCTGTGCAAATTTCAGGTTTCTATCTTCAATAACATGGAAGATATAGCATTTCCGATCAATCAGATATATGGCAGCTATAGGATATAGTCGGCCGATCCCGGCCGTTCCGACTTATATACTGCGTGCAAAGAAAAGAAGGGTGTGTGCAAAGTTTCAAAACGATAGCTCAAAAACTGAAAAATTATAATACCCTCTGCAAGGGTATAAAGATATGGTGACGCAGCGCCAAGAAATGAATACATAAAATATAAAACTATTTTTTTTTTTTTTTCGCGGCTCCTACTGCATACGTACAGCACACCTCCCGCCCAACTGACCGAGGGGCGCTGCCGTTTATCGTACGGCTCGAATCGCGGGGATAGATCCGAGACGAGGAATAAGTATTTTTAAAAAGGTTACGAGGAAGAGTTACATTGTTGCTCTCTTAAGTAGGAAAGAATCGAGGATTTCATGCAAGAGTTCTGTGAAATGATTTGATAGAGGTTATTGTAGTCAGAACATAGTACCCTGAAAGGGTCATGCTGGGCATATGTTGACCTACAAAAGTTAAGAAATAAGGGGAGGAAAGTTCGAGAGGCCCTAAAAGGAACGTTAAATTTTAACAGACTTTAAATGTTCTGACTGTCGATTTCACCATAAATAAGGTTATTGATGAAAACTACACCCAGCATAGTCCTACGGTTTAGTAGGGGTGGGAAGTTTATTAAAAGTAGTCTGCTATGATAAGACGGGAGTTGAATACTTGCATCCCAGTTTAGACCCCTAAAAGCAAAAAGGAGAAAGTTCTTCTGTACTGATTCAATACGGTCATGATGAACCCCATATTGGGGACTCCAGACACATGAACCTTATTCAAGAATCGGACGAACTAAAGATATGTAAAGAGTTTTACTTATATAAAGGTCATTAAATTTTTTGACCATCTTTTAATGAAGCCAAGCACACCCTTGGCTTTGTTAACCATTGCCGATATATGGTCGGTAAATTTAAGCTTGAAGTCTAATAGGAAACCTAGGTCGTTAACCTGAGTTAATCTTTCTAGGGCGGTCCCATAGAGTTGAGGACACAGCTTAACGTCATCTGCGTACATAAGTACACGAGAGTTCGGTAAAGCAAAAGGCAAGTCATTTATAAAAATGGTAAAAAGTAAAGGCCCGAGATGACTTCCTTGAGGGACTCCAGATGTAGCTCGGACTAGGCAGGAGAATACATCATTAAAAAGGACACGTTGGGTTCTTCCAGAAAGATAACTGGAAATCCACGTAAGAAGGTTAGTTGAAAATCCCAAAAGATCGAGTTTTCTCAAAAGGAGTGAGTGGTTTACAGAGTCAAATGATTTACTAAAATCAGTGTAGATGACATCTGTTTGAAGGCCATTTTGGAAGCCATCAATTACAAATGATGTCAGCTCCAACAAGTTGGTGGTGGTGGAGCGACGCCTAATAAAACCATGCTGGCATGGAGAAATGAGAAATGACTACCGAGGTGCTGCAGATGAGGAGTAATACTTTTTTCAAATAGCTTTGGAATTGCTGACAATTTAGAGATGCCTCTATAATTGGTAGCATACGATTTTTTCCCTTTTTTATGCAGGGGAACTATAATGGATTCCTTCCATATAAGGGGAAATATCGACGTTTCCAGAGATAAGGTGAAAAGCTTTGAAAGAGGTTTGCACAATGACTCAGCGCAATTCTTTAGCACACAGCCTTGTACTCCATCGGGACCTGGTGAAAGTACCGGTTTAACCTTTAAAAGATCCGATAACAAGCTGCGCTCGGAGAGAGATGGACCAAAAATAAGATTGGCTGAATGAATTTTATATGTGTAGGGCTGACCGGAAATAGTACAAGGTGAATACGTTGTTTGAAAAAATTTTGCGAATAGATCTGCAATACCCTGATCTGTATTCGCAAAAGAATTTTCAAACGAGAGCAAGGAAGGAGAAGATACATGTTTCCGCTTTGTGTTTACGAAATTATAAAACTGCTTCGGGTCCTGCGTAAACTGAACCCGACAACGGCGAATATAATCTCTATAACATTCAGCGTCATGCACGGTAAAGTTCGACCAAGCTACTAAGTATCTTGAAAAAGTGAGATTGCAGCCGGTTATTAACATTTGTTTAAAAGTCTATTTTTGAGATGTTTAAGATTATTTAGGCTCCTTGTAAACCAAGGGGGGTTGTCTTTAACGGAAGGATACTTCCATGGCACACAAGAGTCAAAACAACTATTCAAACTCCTATAAAAATATTCTAAGGCGATATTTATATCATTGCATGCCAAAAGATCAGACCAATCAAAGGAAAGAATTAAGTTATTGAGCTTTTTAAAATCAGCCTTACTAAAGCAGCGAATTCTATTACCTACGCTATGAGGTTTAACTAAGGCAATGGTTTCGATTGAAACCTCAAGCGTAGGATGATATGGATCTTCTGGGGTCACCAAAGGCAGGGCTCTGGAAAGTGTGATTCCATCTGGATCAGACACAAAACACAAATCTAGAAGCCGACCTAAAGAATTTCTGACATGGTTAATTTGACCTAAAGACATGTCAAACATGCCCGCAGTAAAATCATGGTGTGAAGAAAGTGATAAAGCTGTAACGTTATCGATATTTGACCAAGTGAGTTCTGGTATATTAAAGTCACCCAATCTTATGTCGCTATCGGACATAAGATTAAAAACCGACTGGATAGCAGACAAATGATGCCAAAAAGTAGGCGGTTCGGATGAAGGCGGTATATATGAACAGGTAATGAACAGCGATTGATCGGACAAAGTGATCTTAACGCAAAGAAATTATAAATTACCAAACTCTTGCAACTTGACCTCTTCAGAATGGAAAGAGGAGTCTACTAAGATTAGTACTCCTCCGCCTCTTTGGAGAGGTCGGTCGCGTCTGAAAGTGTACCTGTCTGGGAAAACTTCGGAGCTAAGAATCTCCGACTTTAACCAGGTTTCACTGAAGACAATAACCTGAGATGCAAAGGAAAAGCTATCAGAGTATAGCCTAGGGAGCTGACTACGAAGGCCCCTAGTATTCTGATAGTTAAGAGTAATGAAGTTTGTTAGTTTTTTAAAATAGAAGTTGGCTGGTCAGTTGGTGTGGCTTTGGGGAGTTTGACTCCCGCAGGCCTGGTATTTTTTTTTTTACGTTTCTCGGCTGATGTTCTTGAACGAATATGTAGTCTGGCCAGAAGCCAGGCGAACATACCGTCTCAAACATCGACAAAGCACACATATCTCAAAGGATGATTTGCACCTCGAGAGTGCAAATTTAAATTTGGAGATGTCCTCCACCTTAATTTCGGCTTTTGTTTTGGCTTTGATATAAGCCGAGATATCGATATCTGAGGTATCAGGGGCGAGCCGTGAAACAAATATTTGTTTCGTTGGAGGCTTTGGTCTCGCAGCTTGTAGGACTGCGATACCAGTCGGTGCCGGGGGTCCGGACCCAATGTTCCCAGTGGGTTGTACAGGGGTATGCATCAATTGGGGCTGTGGCGTCACTGGTAGTGATGCCATAGGGGACAAATCAGAAAGTTGCACACGATCACTGACGCATTCGGTATCCGAATTTTTATCAGTCCTGACTCTTGGAGTTGTCAGGGTGATCAGGGGTTGAGTGATAGTCGGCATTGCGGGCAGAGGATTAGCTGGTGCACACGGCTCCACTAGGGTGGATTTTTTGCGATTCGGAGACTCTATTAGTAGCTGAAGGTTACTAAATTGAGAATCAAGCGCATTGAATTGATCGCTGATTTTGCGAAAACCAGCTTTCAATTCGTTAAATCTATTCCTTGAACGCTCTCATCTCGCTCTGCACGGCACGACAGTCGCTACAACAAAAGTGCAAGCCAGAGCTCCGGGACACTCCGTCCGACACTGAGGCTGTGAAACCGGCACATTTGGCATGTACCATGTTGTCACACAGCCAACAGGGGAGGCTTGGCTGGGATGAAGTTATTGTCTTATTGCAAGACTTAATTGCGCAGACTACTTTAAATTCCATTTTTATTATATATTATATTTATTTTTTATTTCAATTATGTTAGACCTTGAACCACTGTACCAAAAGAAAATTAGAACAAGATAACAGTTTGTATGTTAGTATAAGAGTTAGAGGTTAGGCTTAGAGGTAGAGATAAGCAACTCAAACGGGAATAGCGAAAAGAGCAACAACAAATAGTACAGCAAAGCAGAGCTATGCTTGGATTTAAATTAATAAATATTAATTCTCACCAAATATATCACTGCACACGCGTAAGCGAGACGGAAATTATCGAAATGATTTAAAATTGTTAAGAAAATTTTAAATATATTTAAATCAAACGCCGGTTTGATCGCAAGGTAGGCAAAATAAAGATATAAACGCAGAGCGCACAAAAAAACACGTCCGTTCGCTTTGAAAGGCAAAAGAAGGCAAAAGAACTATTAAATACAACTCTGTGCATAACCGCTTCGATGCGTGTATGTATGTGTGAAGAAAACTATAAAACATGTGTGGTTCGCTCCATTTGACTTTAGCAATTTTAGCTTTCAGCAACATGAATGTGGGGTATGTCGCTAGTGCTATCTGTTCCTCAACAATCCTGAAGTATGGTTCAATGAAGACGTTCATTACGGACATGGGAACAGAATACAAGAATTTAATTATAGACAATTTATGCAAATATTTAAACATAAAAAATATTACATTTACAGCACACCACCACCAGACAGTTGCAACAATAGAAAGAAGTCATAGAACTATTAATGAATACGTACGATCTTATATTGGTTAATAAAACTGATTGGGACGTATGACTTTAATACTTTGTTTTTTGTTTCAACACGACCCCCTCAATGAAACATAATTATTGTCCATATGAGTTAGTATTTAATAAAATAAGTAATTTACCAAAACATTGAATAGCATAGCTAGAATAATGATAATAAGAAAAAAAATAAGGTACTATGTATATAATCAGAAAGTAAACAATATAAATATTTCAGTAGGAGACAAAGTATTATTAAGAAATGAAACCGGTTACAAGTTAGATTATAAATATACTATATATAATATAGAAATAATATAATAATTAATGACAAAAACAAAAAAACAGATGGTTCATAAAAATAGTCAAAAACTTTTTATTTCATAGTCACATAGTATGGCCATACATAGATAATAACAGACATATACAAATATTTTTGATATATAATGTTTTGATCCTTTCATTTTCTTTATCGTTATTAAGTACAATCTTAAATATAAAATAAAAAAAAAAAATTTTTTAAAGGTTGCCCTGCGCTTGGTGTGATCTTTGTATATGCGTGTTCATGTATTTACACAAGCAGGCATGTGCGTTTAATTACGTCTTTTCGATGCCAGCAAGAATATTTTGACAGATGACGGATCTGACGGATCTATGTCGGACGTCTGTTAATACGTTGGTTATTTCACCTTGAACAGGCTGAAGGCCTGTTGCCAATAAATTCATCTGAACCGTCAGGTCATTCGTGTTCCAATGATCTCAGCCGCTTGTTTGTAGCCGAATTTCCTTTCCGGACTATATTGATAGTGGAATAAACAATCGAGGTTTGATTTTGAAGCCGTTGTAGTAGGAACAAGGAACGGGATGGCAATGGATCAGGAGAAGTTTGGAAGTTCAAAGCCTTGCCACAAAGCGATCGAGGACAAGTCCTGCGTACGCCTGAACTGGTCCCGTCATCGCAACGAACAGGCGAAAGCTGACGCGCCGCCCACGCGACCCTCGGATAGGCCGCCAGAAACCGAAAACCATCCGTCTATCTTGGCGTAAACTCGGAGAGATTGGACGGTCAAGGCGACCAACCCGAGCAGCTACCAGGCCAGACGAAAGGGCATCAACATTCAGCAGTCAATGACACCGGAGAGCCGCCGCGTACGCCCGACCCTAATGTGGTGAGCCCCTGTTACCAAGCCGGCTGCCAGGCATCAGACCAAGACTCCCAGCGTACGCCTCGCGGGGGTGGGAAGTGGGCGACCAACACGGGGCGGTGACCGGCGACCCCGGAAGGGCATGCGGAATCGGTGGATCTAGACCACGAAAGTAGTGCACAGCAACTCAAGTAGTTCCACATTGTAAAAAATAATTTGTCGCGAACAGACAGCTAAAACAGTTCGTTAAAAAGTAACTCCATACGTGACTGTTTAAAAGAATTTTAAATGAATTTAAAAAAAAGTCCGACGCTTTTACACCCACAATCACGAAAGTTGTGGCATTTCCGATGGTTCAGTTATATGGCAGCTATTGGATTTGGTGGGCCGATCCGTATGAAATTTTCCAGATCGGCTTAGATTTCCACAAAAGAGAATCTGTGCAAATTTCAAGATAAATTTTAAAATAAAATAAAATAATAAATAATACATTTCAAGATCTATCTGCAATAACATGGAAGTTATAGCATTTCCGACCAATTAGTTATATGGCAGCTATAGGATATAGTCGGCCGATGCCGGCCGTTCCGACTTATATACTGCGTGCAAAGGAAAGAAGGATGTGTGCAAAGTTTCAAGACGATAGCTCAAAAACGGCGAGACTAGTTTGCGTAAGAACAGACAGACGGACAGACGGACATGCTTATATCGACTCAGGAGGTGATCCTGATCCAGAATATATATACTTTATGGGGTCCTGGATGTCTCCTTAACTGCGTTGCACACTTCTGACCAATATTATAATACTTTCTGCAAGGGTATGAAAAGAAAAAAAAGGTACAAAAACGATAATTTTTTACTACTTTTAGGCATAAAAACATCATGTAAACAATGAGTCTTATCGCGAGTCAATTATCTGATGGAGAACGAGAAATTGCACGAGGACAGCGCCGCGTTAGTATGGAGCAAAGAATGGCCTTAATTCGTGCTTCTCAAACACAAGAGCAGAGAGAGGCAGCCCGTGAAACGGCTAGGTTAGAAACGAGAAATTATCGAGCTTTTCGTTTAGATGAACAGTGGAATAATCTGAATAAGTGCAAGAAGAAATTGTTCAAGTATTGATTTGAATCGAGTAGCATTTCTGTATGGTTGCACGACTACAGCTTGTATCGTTGTTTGCCATCATTGTGGAGCATATAAGTTTGCTGGTGAAACGCCTGGTTTGTGCTGCCTTAGTGGTAAAGTGAAATTGGCTTTATTGGTGCCGCCATCATATGGGACGAATGCACTAGACCGAACATTAAAAGATCTGTGATTCAATGTTTTTTTTATATGGCGATTTCCTACAAACACTACCACTCATTACAAGATCTTCGGCTGCCAAATTAAAAGCTTGCCTCAAAGCATCAAAACTTTGGCTATATGTAAAGAAACTTCAACTGTCTGTAAATATGAGAGTTGAACGATCTATTTGCTAATGGTTTCTCAAAGCAATTGCTGGCTAATGGTAATGACCGTGTTCTTGTTCACAAATTGAGCGGTTTGATTTCATTTCATTTACAGTTTCGTATAATCAATAGACGAGCTTATCAACAAAGTATTCCCGGATATCATTGCTAACCACAAAAATACTAAACGGTTAAGTTAGCGACCAATTTTGGTCGCTAAAAATAAAGATGTAGATGACTTCAATTTTATAATTCAAAATCAAATCGTAGGTATTCTGTATTCATTCAAATCTATCGACTGTGTAACAAACGAAGAAGAAGCCACTAATTATCCAACGGAATTTTTAAACTCCTTGGATGTTCCTAGTTTACCACCGCGCAATTTAAGACTTAAAGTTGGCTCGGTAGTCATGCTTAGAAATTCATACCAACCAAAACTGTGTAATGGAATGCGTTTGGTGATAAGAAAACTGATGAGCAATGTGATTCACGCACCGATACTTAAAGGAAAATTTAAAGATAAGAAAGTTCTTATACCCTTTGAGTTTAAACGAATTAAATTTCCAATTCGTCTTGCCTTCGCCATGACGATCACCAAATGACAGGACCAATCCTTGACTATGTGTGGCCTCAGTCTAGAAAATGAATTTTTTTCTCATGGTCAATTGTCCTTGGCATGGTCACGTGTCGGCAAACCATTCGCTTTATTTGTTCTTGCGCCTGACCAAAAAACAAAGAATGTCGTATACCACAAAGAGCTTGAATGAAAATGCTATTAATAAATTAATCCGAGTTTTATTTTTTTATACCAATCTGCACAACATAGTTTTCAATCATTTTTTTCTGGCGTGAGTTTGAAGTACTTAATTATTATTTTTATTCTCATTCTGTATGTATCTTTTCATCATCATTCATAATAATAAAATATTTTATATATTAATTAATACATTAATATATTATTTTGTATCATTGTTTTACGTTCATCAAAGCCAAAATTAGTGTTGGTAAAAAGTAAGACAAAATTCATTGACTGTTAGGCGGTTCGAAGGTCGCCGGGTCAGCTAGTATTTATATATTTATATATTTATATATTTATATATTTATATATTTATATATTTATATATTTATATATTTATATATTTATATATTTATATATTTATATATTTATATATTTATATATTTATATATTTATATATTTATATATTTATATATTTATATATTTATATATTTATATATTTATATATTTATATATTTATATATTTATATATTTATATATTTATATATTTATATATTTATATATTTATATATTTATATATTTATATATTTATATATTTATATATTTATATATTTATATATTTATATATTTATATATTTATATATTTATATATTTATATATTTATATATTTATATATTTATATATTTATATATTTATATATTTATATATTTATATATTTATATATTTATATATTTATATATTTATATATTTATATATTTATATATTTATATATTTATATATTTATATATTTATATATTTATATATTTATATATTTATATATTTATATATTGTCGCGGATCGAATTAGGATATCGATTTTTATGTATTTAAATTAGGCTCCGCTAGGGAGCAAGAAGTCTAGTATTTCCGGATTCATAGATTGTTTGTAATTGGGCACACTAATTGTGATCCAAAGCTTTCACGCATTTTCCTTAGCGGTCATTCCGATCAGCAAAATCAACAGAAGAGGAGAGGAAATACTGCGGTAGGATATTAAGATTAAGATAAGTTGAGATTAAGTTTAAGTTTGTATTATCTCAATAGAATAAAACGCGCTACCAGTGCCCGTATACACCAACATACTACACCCCACTCGTAGTTATATGGCAAGATTCGGGACTTCTTGTTTCGGTGTGGAGCAACGCGTTAAAGACAACTCTCTTCAGAAATTGTGGATCGGCGTCATTTCTTTTATTTGCATTCCTTAGTTACAACTGGAATCGCACTGGAGATACGTGCGACATGCCGACGAGACATTCGCCCAGACGGAGCCCCAGACTCATCATGTCAGAGGCCACCGCAGCAATAACAACCACATCTGCAGCATCTGGCACACCGACCAGCTTGACGTATGCAGAACGTGGAAGACAGCAGCCACGGACTCCGAAGGAAAGAGGAACCAAGCAGAATTGCGACGCTCATGGAAAGGATCGCCAATCTAGAGAAGGAGTTTCAACAGGCAAGGGCAAATAAAGGACAAGCGACGACCGCAAGGAATCCCGCAAGGGTCAAGCGGCGTCGGAGTGAGCGGCGCGGCGAATACACCGCTAGGAACGGCGTGTTTTGAGCGCAACGCCGAGTCAGATTTTGAGTGGGAATCTGGCAACGGTGACGTCAGTCAGTGACGCCATCTTTGGATGAACAGTTGCCGGCACAATTGAGTGCAAACCAGCAACCACAGTTGAGTGGATGCTTGCCACAATATTTTGGCGGTAAAGCGGCTAACGGGCAACAAGTCACTCGAACCCCAAGCTGTACAACCGTAAGCTACGCACCGCCATGGTGCGTCACACCAATTTAGCAGCCAGATGGAGGTTATGTACATCCACCGAGGGGACTGCAACCCAGCTTCGCGGTACCCACGCCTTCACCTGGATCCTATGGAACGACGAGGGCAGCAATCGGATGGACGCCACGCAAATTACCTGATCTTTCAGAATTTTTTGAAGGTCAGCCGGAGGAACGGCCAATATTCCAGTGTGCGTTTTTGGAGACGACGGCAGCGTATCATTGTACAGCATTGGAGAACAACCAGAGGCTAGTGACAGCCCTGAATGGTGAAGCGAGGACGGCAGTTGTTAAATCACTGCTCATTCATCCGAACAACGTTCAAGCAGTCATGGACCAGCTGCGCTTCCGATATGGGAGTCCGGAGCAACTGGAAGGCGTACGAGAGCTGCAGCCAATACAGGAGCACAACATCAGCAGAATAGTGCCGTTCGCTACGAGGGTGAGCAATCTCGCAGCGTTTCTACAATCGTCTGCCGGTGGTGGCCAGCACCTAGAAAATCCAACGTTAATGGAGGAGCTGATCGCCAAACTTCCCCTAACTTAAAGGTTAGACTGGGCCAGACAAGCGGCCACGATAGAACCTTATCCAACAGTAGTGCTCCTAAGCGAGTGGCTAAGAGATTTCGCTAAGCTGGTATGTAGCATCACGGACGTGAGCAGTAAATATCCAAAGATAAGGGTCCTACATGCGAACACGAATCTGGAGCCTCCGACGCCAAGCTATCACCGGGAGGACCCAAAACAGACGGGATACTGGAATCATCCCAGAGGTTGCCTTATGTGTGAAGGGCACCACAGCATCAAAGTTTGCAAGGAATTTTGCAACGCTTCTGTCGGGAGGCAAATGGAATTCGTCAAGGAGCACCGGATCTGCTTCTCGTGCCTTGAAGGTGGGCACATGGTGCGGTGTAAGAGGTGCCGCAAATGCAACGTTTACGGATGTCAAAGGAGGCATCACCACCTTCTGCATGACGATGCCGAGAGTCCCAGACGGTTACTGCAATCGGAAGGTGGCCACAGGAGGGAGCGACGGAGCAGCCAAAGACGTGAGCTGCACGATGTCATTGGTACACGTAATCGGACGCCGCATCCAGGGGGTCCAACAATGAGCAACTCGTTCACGCCCCATGGAGGAAGCGCACAGAGCGCAAGGGGCTTATAGAGTGCCAGTCAGACGCTAGATAGCGGCCAGGAGATGCCGCACCGGAACCTTAGTTGCGTCGATCTGGATGAAGGTCACCTACTGTTCAGGATTCTGCCCGTGACGCTGTACGGGGAGAACAGCCAGGTAGACACGTATGACTTGCTCGACGAAGGATCGTCTGATGATATAGATAGACGACGATAGACGACGAGCTTGTGCGGGACCTACGCCCTAAGGGCGAGAATCGACTAAATGTGCAGTGGTTTGGCGGTAAAGCCGCCAGAGAACCTACAAGGATGGTTAGCCTGCAGATTAGTGGAGCGGCCAAAGCGAAGCGACATGGGTTGAAGAACGTGTAGGCAGTGGCAAACATAAATCTTCCGATCCAAAGTCTACGTCGGGAAGATGTGAAAGCGGCAAAGACGAGCGCACGCCTACCAGCGAGGCCGTACGACAACGCGGCTCCGAGGATCCTTATTGGACTGGATCATGCGCACTTAGAAATACCCCTGCAGACCAGGAGCTTCGGCACAGGGGGACCATACGCAGCAGCTACCAAGCTAGGATGGGTAGTATATGGATCAGTGCGACGTCAAGTAAGTCCACTGATCCACGGATCGTGCCTCCTATCCGTTACCCACGATGACGCTCTGGAGGAGATGGTCAGCGATTGTTTTGAAATCGAAAACTTCGAAGTGAAGCCAGCGCCACCGGTCGCAGCCAGCGACGACAAACGAGCCCTGCGCATCTTGGAGGGTACGACTAAGCGAATTGGCCAACGATACCAGACTGGGCTGCTATGGAACAGCGACGAGGTGAGACTGCCAGATAGCAACAACATGGCACTTCAGCGACTCGTCAACATCGAACGGAAAATGAAGCGCTATACGAACTTCGCGCAAGCCTACAACGCAATTATGGAAGACTACATTAAGTGACAAGATACATCAGTGACAAGTTGTGGTCGCATTTCAGTGTCGACAACCCAAACAAGCCTGGGAAGATCCGTCTAGTCTTCGACGCGGCAGCCAAATCAATGGAGTATCCCTGAATTCAGCGTTATTGAAAGGCCCTTAGAACTACAAGTCACTCCCGTGGGAGTTTGTGCAGACATAAAGGAGATGTTCCACCAAGTGCAGCCACAGGATCGGTGCGCTCAGCGATTTCTGTGGAGAAATGGAGACGACCGAAAGGACCCGGACACGTATGAGATGGCAGCGATGACGTTTGGAGCAACCTGTTCGCCATGCTCGGCGCAGCATGCGAAGACCGTGAATGCCTTGAGATTCACCCAAACTAATCCCCGGGCGGTCCTGGCCATCAATGAATACCACTACGTGGACGACTACGTAGACAGCTTTCCAGACGAGGATGAAGCTATTGCTGTTTCCAAACGGGTAAGAGAGATAAATGCCAGTGCCGGTTTTGATTTGTGCCGGTTCTCTTCCAGTTCGGTCAAAGTGGTCAAAGCCTTAAATCCGCAAGACACCAACCAAAATGTTGAATCCGACCGAAGCTGAGCTACACATGACTTCAAGTTCAGCGTCAAGTACCATCGGGTACCCAGCAGCGTGATGACCCGAGAACGCGTCCCCACCAAGAGGGAGTTCCTCAGCCTTGTGATGTCCACGTTTGACCCGATTGGATTCTTGAGCTGCTACATGGTGACAGCTACTGATGCGAGAGATTTGGAGAAGAGTAGTCAAATGGGACAAGCCGTTGCCAGGCGAGCTAGCCGCAGCATACGAGAGCTGGCGGCCAGAGATGGATTATGTGAAGGAGTTCCGATGTCCACACTACTACTTTAGTGCTTAGGACAACTACGAGCACTACAGCTGCATGTTTTCGTGGATTCCAGCCAGTCGGCGTTCGCTGCACTAGCGTACTGGCGGGCCACGACGTGCAGGCGTATTTCGTGTGCGCCAAAACGAAATGTGCTCCGATGAGAACGATGACGATCCCCAGACTAGAACTTTAAGCGGCCGTGCTAGGGACACGGCTAATGGACACTGTGAAGCGAGAGCACAGTGTGAAACCAGAGAGATGCGTATATTGGGCGGATTCAAGGACAGTATTGCACTGGATAAGTAGTAGTAACCGCCGGTACAAGCAATTTGTCGGAAACCGGGTAGCTGAGATACTGGAGTCAACAGAAGCATCCCAGTGGAGATGGGTTCCGACTGCCGAAAACGTGGCAGACGACGCAACGAGGCCGCAACGTCATGTGGACCTCAGTCAAGGTTCACGATAGATGAGCGGGCCGCAGTTCCTACGGGAACCAGAAGAAAACTGGCCAAGGATCTCCCCAAGTAGTCACCGTCCAGCACCCATGGACGAGGAGGAGATGCCATGTGAGTTCGCCCTGGTCACCGCAAATGGATTTTGTATATCTTTGCAGAGATTCTCCAACTACAACCGACTTGTAAGGACCACGGCTTGGGTCCTCAGATTTGTCCGACGATGTCGAGGGCAATACAACAATGGTGAGGTCTATGGACTCAGGGGACGAGTGCGCCAAGGTGGAGAGTGTACTGATCCGACGAGCGCAGAGCGAAGCGTTTGCTAAGGAATCTCAGGGAAGAATCCCTAAGGAGAGCAGCCAACTGCGAGGGCTGTCCCCGTATTTCGACGACGAAGAAGTCATGCGCGCCAAGGGAAGGATTGACGCCGCTGGATGTGTGCCATACAGCGCTCGGCGACCGATTATACTGTCCCACAAACACACGTTGGCGGAGATGGTAGTACGCCCACTACCACGAGAAGATCAGAATCTGGATGCGACCATCGGCGAGATACGGAAGAAGTTCAGGATAACGATTTTACGGAGCTGCAGCGGAAGGTGGTGACTGACTGCCGCATCTGCAAGCTGCGAAGGGGGCAACCTATGCAGCCAATTATGGGTCCCTCGCCAGAGAACCGGCACGAGGCCAACGGATGGCCATTTAAGTATACAGGGTTGGATTATTTAGGACCGTTGTACGTAACAACTTGACGTCGCATCGAAAAAATGTGGGTGGCACTGTTCACCTGTTTAACCACGAGAGCCATCCACTTGGAAATAGCTTATGATTTATCTACAGATTCCTGTATCATCGCTATAAGTAAGTTTATGAGCCGCCGAGGACCGGTGGTCAAGATGAGAAGCGATAATGGGAAGAACTTCGTTGGAGCCAACAGAGAAGCCAAGAGGTGCAACGAAGTCTTCGAACCAGAGAAGATCCAGGGCGAGTTGTCGTCCCAACGAATCGAGTGGATCTTCAACTGTCCGGCGAACCCAGCTGAGGGTGGCGCCTGGGAAAGGATGGTGCAGTGCGTCAAGAAGGTACTGGCCCACACGATGAAGGAGCTGGCTCCCAAGGAACATGTACTGGAGAACCTGTTGATCGAGGCGGAGAACATTGTGAATTCTCGCCCACTTACGCACTTGCCAGTTTCAGTGGACCAGGAGGCTCCACTGACTCCCAAAGACCTGTTGAAACGAGTACCCAACCTGCCGGATCTACCCGGAGGCAAAGGACAGTCGTCGGAGAGGAGTGCCACAAGGAAGCAGTGGCGTCTGGCCCGGATGATGAGAGACCGCTTCTGGAAACGACGGGTATCTGCCTACTCTTGTGCACAGGGAGAAATGGTGCGATCACGTCGAGCCCCTGCGCCGTGGAAACTTTATGTTCATCTGCGATCCTGCTATGCCACGACGAGAGTGGAAACGAGGCATCGTCGAGGAAGTGTTCACCGGAGTAGACAGAGTGCCACGTCGAGCGGCGATAAGGACTGACGATCGAGCAAGGATGATTGTGATCCAAAGCTTACACGAATTTTCCTTAGCGGTCATTCCGATCAGCAAAATCAACAGAAGAGGAGAGGAAATACTGTATTAGGATATTAAGATTAAGAAAAGTTGAGATTAAATTTAAGTTTGTATTATAATAATACGCGTAATAAAACGCGCCACCAGTGCCCGTATACACCAACATACTACACCCCACTCGTAGTTGTATGGCAAGATTCGGGACTTCTTGTTTCGGTGTGGAGCAACGCGTTAAAGGCAACTCTCTTCATAAATTGTGGATCGGCGTCATATATTTTGGCATATACTTTTGTTATTTTTTGTCAGAAGTGTGCAACGCAGTGAAGGAGACATCTAGGACCCCATAAAGTATATATATTCTGGATCAAGAACACCTCCTGAGTCGATATAAGCATGTCCGTCTGTCTGTTTCTACGCGAACTAGTCTCTCAGTTTTTGAGCTATCGTTTTGAAACTTTGCACACACCCTTCTTTCCTTTGCACGCAGTATATAAGTCGGAACGGCCGGGATCGGCCGACTATATCTTATAGCTGCCATATAACTGATTGATCGGAAATGCTATTTCCCATGTTATTGAAGATTTTGAAATTTGAAATTTGCACAGATTCTTTTTGGTAGCAATCTAAGCCGACTAAACTTTCGTGTTTTTGGGTGTAGAAGCGTCGGACTTCTTTTAAAATCCATTTTATATGAATTTTAGCTTGTTATAAATGTTTTTGTAAAGATCGGCAAACTATATCCGATATTTACTGTATATCTTAAATCAATAGAAGCCGATATTTAACTGCAAGGGTATATAAGCTTCGGCTCCGTCCGAAGTTAGCTTTCCATTTTCGTTTTTTTTTTGTTTTGGGGTGCCTAAAAATACAAAAGGATAATTCCCAATGGAAGGTGAATTAAGTCTCCTTGTGTGCTTACCGGCAGGTGTTTTGTCAGCTCGTATTATGGCGATCAGATGGCATCCGATCCAATGCTATTTTATACATGTTTAGTTAATTGTTATTCTGATGAATAAACATTTGTAATTCTTGAACAAAGACTATCAACTTCCGCATCTGAATTGTCCACAAAATAATTATCTGCATTTGGTAGTGCCCAAGTAAGTGATTAATTTGTCCTTGGATCTGTAATATTTTAAAATCTGTAAATTCATTATTTTTTCCCAATATATGTATGTATACATATGCATAAATATTTTAGTAAAAGCTTGTATATTATAAAAAAAATATTCTGGTAAAATACCTTGAAATTGGGCATAAAATTGTCCTATATGTGTCGTTCAGTTATATGACAGCTATAGGATATAGTCGGTCGATCTGCGTGCAAAAGAATAAAGACTGTGTGCAAAGTCTGAAGACGATAGCTTAAAAACTAAGAGACTGGTTTGTGTAGAAATACGCAGACGACTCATCCTGATCCTGATTCAGATGGAGATGTCTCTCTTCTAACCAAAATTATTATGGAATTTATACAATCAAACTCCAGGAACACACCAGCCCGATTCGCCAAATAGTAAAAACACTTTATTTGTAGTCTTAGTTAATTTTTATTTTACACAACCACACGCTCTCGTTGTCTACAAGTAAGTCAAAAGGGTACGCATGTGCATAAAGAAACAAAAACGTTCTTAGGCAGAAAGGAAGAGAACAAAGAGGCTTTGCCTCTCTGTAAGATCTTCATTGCTCATCCCCTTTCCACACACACACACAATGTGTATGTGTACAAGTGTGACTTTTGGTATTCTAAAACACGCCACTTCAAAAGTTACACTGATACAAATTAAGGAATAACAAAAGATTATTTTCAGACGAGTGTGCATATTGAAATGGATATGGTTTTTTTTTCTCTGGGGAAACTTTTCTTTTTGATCCAGCATTTGCTGCAAAGAATTGGGAAAACCCAGTAAATCAGATCAATCAAAAAAAAACATAAATTAACAAGATTCGCTTATATAAACAGCAATGGTTAGACTAAAAATTATTTTGGTTGGATTATTGTTAAATATTTGTATATAAATATGACAAGAGATCCAGTTTGTCTTGGTTCTAAGGCGAAAACTCCATATAAAGGTTCAGGCTAAAGGTCCAGTGAGCCCCAGTTGGTCTCGCAGTGCAGTGAATCTAGTTGTTGGTAGTGGCTTCGTTAAAATATTAGCCAATCGGAAATCAGTGAAAATATACTTGACGCAGATTAGTTTGTTTTCAATTTGTTCCCTGGTAAAATAATTTAATATTTATATGCTTAGTGCTCTTGTCCCTCTTGGGGCAAGTAGGATTATTGGCTATACTAATACATTCTTGGTTGTCTTCAAAAATATCTATTGGACCATTTAATTTTAATTTAATTTCATTTATTAATGACTTTAGCCATAATGCTGGACCTTCAAATAAGGCCATATATATTCGGCTTCGGTAGATGAAGCAGCAACTTTTTTTGTTCCATAGTACTCCAGCAAATTGAACAATTTCCAAACATTTTAAATATATATCCTGTAGTTCTTCTCCTATCAGTCTCATTTCCAGCCCAATCAGAATCGACACACCCTATAAGAATGTTATCCACTTTAAGATTCCTTTTGAACGATAACTTTAAGTCAAAAAACCTTTTAGGTATCTTAAAACTCGTTTAAGACACTGTCATAAATCTTTGTTATTATTATTAACATACCGGCTTAAGATACATTATGTACATTAAACAGCCAATTAAATTCCTACATGGTGCTTCACACGATTCTTCAGCTTGCAAGTCCTCATAATTTAATTTGCTTGGAAGAGGGGTACTACTAGCTGAATTACAGTCTTTTAAATTTCTTTAAAACATTTTTAATATATGCAGATTGACCAAGTCAAATTTGATCATCTTTTCGATCCATTTTTATACCAAGAAAATGTCATATTTCACATAAGTTAGACATTTGAAACGTACTTGATGTTTCCATCATACTGGTTTGAACATCCTTTTCCATTTAAAATTTCATCATTTCCATTTAAAAATGGTGTTTTTACATCCATATGATGGATCAGTAAATAATATTGATTAGAAAAAGATTAAGAAATTTTATGCTAGAAATTCGTGCAACACGTGCCAATTTCTCATCAGAATCCATTATATATTCTTGGGTGAAGCCCCTTGCTACCAGTCTTACCTTATATTTTAGTAAATTACCATTTTCGTCTTGCTTTAAACTAAAAACCCACTTGGAATCTACCATTTTATTTTATCACCAGTTTCAACTACTGGATCGGCATTCTCGAGACAAGTGGAATTTTCATTTGAGTTTTCACCAGACTTTGAATCCATTGATTCATTCATTCGCTGTGATGGAAAATCGAACTCTTCATACTCTTCAATTGGAGAAGCATGACTTCTGCCTTTTTCGTTAACCAATACATCTCTAGCTATCAAAAATTTTCTCGATTCATCATTCCACAATTTATAGCCATTTGGCTCATACCCGACGAGTATAGTCGTGATAGATTTCGATTTCTCATCAAATTTTCGCTTACTCACTTTATTTAGTACGTATACAGTCGATCGACTTTTATTAAGTTTAGTACAGTTAATCATAGAGCGAGCTTTTTCGGTGATTTTTCTAATCATCCGCTCTGCAACACCATTCAATTGTGGGGTATGAGAAACCGTTAAGTGATAGCTGATACACAAAATTCACTCATTTCATTAGAGAGGGGTTCCCTGCCATTATGAATATATAGATTTACGATTTTTAAGTTGAAATGAGCCTCATTCTATGAATACAAAAACACGTCTGATTTATAAGTTATTGAATATGTCACAACGTGATGTGTGAACTGATCAATAAACACTACATAATAGTTTTTATTATCAATAGTTGAGGGCGTAATTGGACCAGATACGTCAAAATGAACTACAAACAATGGCCGGTTATTATTTTCTTTGTTTTTAGATTTCTCAAATTTTAGCCTAGATTGGTTCCGTTAATACACGCCTCACATATTTCATTTCTATTTAGCTGTCCGCTTTTTAATAAGTTCAACATCTTCAAACAAGCTATTTTGTATAATTTCTAAGAATTTTCCTACATTAATATGGCCTAACCTTTTATGTCACAAGCGATATTTTGCAAAATTAAAATTTTTGATATAGATTATGTATTATCCACACAGATGGGTGTTTATAGGAGATTCCTTTATATTTTGATTTTTTATTGTGTGGAGACGGAGCGAGGCTTCGTCAGAAAAAGACTAGAGTTAGCTTTGTATAACTATAACTTTGTAAAAACTGAACTGATACATAAAGGGCCTACAGACGAAAATGTAACTTAAAAGTAACAGAATAATTCACAGCGGCCACCCAAATATGCAGTGTCTGCCGGCTGTGCACGAGCATCCAGTCAAAATGCTAGATTATCAATTTGACTGGCGATAGGCCACAATTGACGAGGTTTATTTACTTAAGTTAACTACCCTCCCCTCAAGACCCAGGCCGCCCTCGGACGATCTCATATTGGTTATCACTTCCTTCAATTCCACTAAAGCGCAGCACACCGCAAGTGAAATGAATCCTATCCGAAAAGAGCGGTCAAAGCTGGCATCCTCTTCGATTTTCTGAATGGACTCCAAGTTTCGTTTATTCAAGTTGTGATGATACGGAAGGCTTAGGATTTCATGGCTCAGGGTGATGTTGATTGAGGGGGAACTCGCCACTCCTAGGGTCCTCTTTGGTGCATGGCGTGGTCCTCGAAGGTAACCAGGTGCGTGACGTGCACCCACACAGGGGTCCCATTGTCAATTTAAGCCCGGGCAGCGTGATCGTTGATGATGATGATTCCCTCATCCACGCATGTAATGGGGTGTAGATCGCTTGGCTGCGTTTCGCAATGCGCCACCTTGCCCTCGTGTAACTCTGTGGCACAAGAGCTCCCAGTGGATATCTGACAAATGGTGGACCTTGGTGATGGGTTTCAGTGATGGAATGTACCTTGCCATTGCATTCTGCCACGACGTTGTTTATTAATCGCAGCATTATGTTATGGCAAGCAACCGGGAAGATTATGACCTTCTTACATCCTAATTGTACTTAAGGAAACTTAATAAATGACATTACTGGACTGATGGACTTTGACGAAACGGGCATAAGATCCTCTACGGGTGTGGTGGTGGATTCCTCTAACCAAACGGTATCAGTCTAAGTGGTCTAAAATATTTCGGCTGACAAACATTAGATTCTGAAGTTCTGTAAATAACATTCTATTCCTTGATAGTAACGTTTCGTACAGGTGGCTAGTGTCTATCATTGTGATTTTAGATAATTTTATGATTTTGTAGACTGTTAAGGTTAACCTATTCATTTTGTCATGGGTTTTCGTGTTAATTTCTATCTGCCTATTGTTTGCATTAATTAAATGCTGCCCTGTGAACCTGATCTTTTCAAAGTCTGCGACTACCTACAGCGTTGTTCCCAAAAAGTCTAGGCTTCTGGTCATTCTATGGTGTACACATAAGGTCTCGAGCAGGTCCCGGAGGTGATTCGTGTCGATGGTCAGAAGTTTCTCATGTGCGACTGTGGGAACATGTCGCTTGCCTCGACGGTTTCGTCTATGATGCGTTTGAATTCCGTCAAGTTTGCGGTATGGGTCACGTAGGCATGGTCTTCCCATACCAGGATGCTACCGTCAACAAAAGGGCTTGCGTGTAGGTGATGAGCTATTTGAGGTTATCCTTGTGGACCACCCTCCCTTTAAATAGGACCGTGGTCCCCAGGTCTGGTTCCACAACTCTCTTCTTACAAAGGGGACTGAAGTTCATGAGTTGCAGGAGTGCCGGTTTTAGGTCATCAAGTGTTCTGAATTGGATGTATTGTACTGCATCGAATTTAGAGAACTTGTCAATGCAGGTAAAAAAATTTTTTTTTTACCTGTGGAGAAGATATCCACGTGTAGCATTTCTCCCACATGCGAGGGAATCGGTGATTCGCCTATTTCGTATTTCTTTGGGTGCCGTCGTATTTGGACCTTGCACACGTTCTGCAGTTGATGACAATTTCGTTCGCCATTCTCGTCTTGACGAGGTTGTCCTGGACCAAAGCCAGTGTGTAAAGGTCGTAGTGGAAGCCGTTTACGCTCTTTGGGACCACTGTTATTGAGAGCTCTTCAATTAAGGTTCTTTAGAGGTGAATTAATGTCGATTAAGGTGATTAGGCGTCGCTTTTTGTTTCCAAAAAGAACGAATTTGCGTTTCGCAGGGGTACGCGCTTCTTCCAAAATTAGGATTCGGCCTCCAAGGCGTTCAGTTGTTCCATGTATAAGGCGTCCGCGACTAGGTTTTCCTTGCCAGGCTTGTAAATGACCCTTTGCGCCTGTGCCACCGTTTAATTTTCGCATTCGAGTTAGAATCCGAAGGAGCGTACGTTAGTGGCTGATGATCTGTTTAAAAGGTTAGATCGCTCACCGCGTACAGGTAGTGCCGCAGTTTGGCTAGAGGCCAAACTATGGCCAGCAACTCTTTTTCGTTGGTGGCATAGTTGCTTTCCCTATCTGGCAATGTTCTTGAGATCATCCTTGACCGGCCGGCCTTCTTGGGACAGCACCGCACAGAGACCGTAAGCTGATGAATCTGTCTTTAAAACAAATGGCTTTTTGTAGTCCGGTTAGGCCAACATGACATTCTTGGATGCCAATATATTACCAAAATATTACCAAAATATATGCCAAAATATTACAATATATCAATGTTTCTCATTGATCTATATTTTAATGCTCATGGATCTGTGCCTGCTGTCGCTTCGAGGAATGACCTTACCTCGAATACATTCCTAGGCTCAAGAAATTCATTTATTGCCCTGACCTTGTCCGTGTTGTTGACGCTTTTCTTAAAAAAGGGTGACCTCCATGGAGACACTCCCTTTTGTGCGTCGCAGATGGTTTTTAATATCCAATCCAGATGTTTGACGTGAACTTGTTCATCAACATCATAAACGTATCAGAATTTGCTAATGTTTTCTCTCAGACCGTCGTCAATGGTTCTTTGCTGACAGCATTCCTCAAACCAAAATGGTAGTCCGAAATTCGTATTTTGCATCACTTGTTCCGCTAGTTCGATTTGGTGGTAGCTGGGTTTTTGGGTCAAGCGTGGCCAAAAACTTTTTTCCCATATTTTACCCATATTGGGTTGTCGTAGGGCGAGACTGATTTTCGAATTATCTCGTATTTTAACAGTTCAGAGATTTCTTTATTTACGAAATTCGCTACTCCCGTTATGTACAGGTATAGACTGGCGTATATTGGTTCCTCATTTATTGCGCTAATTGTGACGATTGTGTGTTGTAAGGCAGTCAGTCCCTCATTAGGGCTGGCAAATGCCTTCTGTCTGTTGCGTAAGACTTTTACTAAGGTGTCTCTCACAATGGGTTTCGCGTCTTCACTATCTGCATTAATGAGGTTTACATCAATGCAAGGATGGAGTAGTATCTTTTCGACTTTCGCGCCACACCTGATATGATCCAAGCGCAGGTCTGTCTTGGCAACATCTACGATTTCAAATTCGACTGTCGCAGCAGAGGCGGCATACGCCTCGGACCATTTGGCTGTGTTGGGTTTTAGGTGGTTTATCCGTTATTGTTTTTTATGAGCGCCAGTACGTTTAGAGGTGGCCGGTCTTCTATTATAATATGCGGTCGCTTGTGTGGGTTGCATGATTCATGATAATGAGAGGTCAACCTCCATTGGTTCCTGGGCGGTTCTTAGGCTTGGCTGCCTGTCATTGCGAGGTTTAGAGTGAACCGGTGCCTTGTATTGGCAGAAGAAATTGAGATTCTTGTTTGACGAAATGGTTTCGGAGCCGATTTGCGTTCCTTCTCTTCTGGGCTTTGTTGAAATGTTGGGCGCAAAGGCGTACCGGTTATGGTTGGCCTCAAGTTCTTTGGCTAATGCCAGTGCCGACGGCAAGCCTTTAGGCTTTTCCCTCCGAGTACTCTGAGGGCCTCATCTCGGAATTTTTTACACAGGCCCTGTGCGAAAACCTTGTCATAAGACATGTTGTCATTTTTTCTCCAGTTCATCGTAGTACTGTGATAGTGTGAGACTACCCTGTCTCAGGGTACTCAATTCCTGCTCGATGACATGCAATCTAAGCGAGTTAGTTTGTTCTTATTTGTTTCTTATGATGGTGACGGCTTGGTAATGCCACGAGCTGCCATCATATGGCCTGAATAGATTGTAAAAAGCCATTATTGATTGTCTCCCAGAGAAGTAGGACTCTTGTGTCCCCGAAAATTCAAAAAGATATTCAATGGCGTCGAGGGGCTCCTCACATTTGATTGTGCGGTTAATTTGCACTTGGTCGTACGCCTTTATTTTCACAGTCGGTGCGTTTGAGGGTTGCACCTGTATTTGTTGCCGTAGTGACATTTCTAACTGCCGATTTGTCCTGCTAAGGCGCGGAAGTCGGGGCTATGCTCTCGGACTCTGAGTCGCTCGAGTATAGCCTAGTGCCACTATATTGCGAGAATTGCTTACTCATGTTTAGCGACTAACTAAATCTCAATCAATCTTATGGGTAATTGAGGGTGCGCAAGGAATTTATGTTTTAAAAAAATTTCGAAAAATTCTGCTTGCGTTAAGGGGAGAGAATTGGATCCCAGGGTGTTAGTAATATTTAAGTAAAATCATAAGAAATTTGTTTCTTTATTATCTTCGTAATTAAATATTAAGCCCTTGCAGAGGGTATTATAATTTTGGTCAGAAGTATATGGTGTATTATATCGACATGAGTCGATATAAGCATGTCCGTCTGTCCGTCGGTCCGTCTGTCCGTCGGTCCGTCTGTCTGTTTCTACGCGAACGAGTCTCTCAGAGGTCGAGCTATCATCTTGAAACTTTGCACACAGCCTTCTTTCCTTTGCACGCAGTATATAAGTCGGAACGGCCGGGATCGGTCGACTGTTTATGTCATATAGCTGCCATATAACTGAACGATCGGAAATGCTACAACTTTCGTGTTTCTGGGTGTATTTTTATTTTTATTTTTCCTTTATTTTCTGTCACTTGTTGTTTGCTTTGTTTTTTATATACTTGTAATTTATATTTTTTCTTTTATTGTTTGCAGGTAGCACTGTGCCCTAAAAGTTTGTAATATTTCTTATTTATGTATGTTATATTTTTTCTTTTGTCGTTTGCATTTTTTTTTGTATATTTTACTAGTTGACCCTGCGAACTTCGTACCGCCTAACAGTCCATGAATGTCGTCTTACTGGATTGATAGGCTTTGATTACCGTAAAACAATGATATAAAATAATAAAAAAAAAGATATAATCAAAAAATATTTTATTATTATGAATGATGATGAAAACATAAACACACAACTAGAATAAAAATAATAATTAAGTACTTTAATGTTATATGCACATTTATCGAATGCACACTGTACTTCATACATTGTCGCATAAACATAAACAAACGATAAATATAAGGTTCTTGACCAAGCGGATGAAATCCGAGCCGGTTGCAAGTGTCAGCATAAACTGTCACATGCAGACCGCGGGTATTTGAACTCAAGTGTATATTCTTATTTCCTCGTTTAGCTACATAGATTTATACATAAGAATATATAAGCGTCTCTGCCGCTGTAAGCAGCGCGACTACGAGACCTAGACCTTACTTAGCTAATAAGGAATATTGTAAGAATGAGAATCCATTGAGAGCTGGACGCGGCACCACTGCCGCCTCCTAACTAAATAAAGATATCTCCGAATACAAATCCAAAGTCTTTTAAATACAAACAAAGGATCTAAAGGATAATCTTTCTACATGGCGACCGTGACGATAAGGATCATATAAGGATCCTAGGACTACGGAGGGCAGAAACAGCAACAGCTCAACCAACAACAACAGCAGCAGCAAGGGCTCAACCAACAGCAACAGCAGCAGCAACAACTCAACCAACAGCAGCAAATGGCCTACCAGAGGAGAAATGGAAAATCGAAAAGTCTGAGTGAGTAGAGTCATGGAAAGCGCGGAGGTTTAAAAAATAAAATAACAAAAAGAATAGCACACATTAAGTGGTTGATATACTCTAATAAGACGCCACCCTCATGGGCAACGGCGCAGAAGCTCACAGAAGAGCTTGATTTTTTAAATGAAAACCTCCGGCTCAGAAAAGCCGACTCTGCAACTCACTCAGATAGCATTAAAGTAATAAATAATGTACTAAAACAAAAACCTCCATCTCCAAAGCCGTTGCCGAAGAAACAGAAGAGCTGCCCCAAGGACTGCCCTGGACCTCTACACTCGCCACACTGCGAGTTCTCTTGTGGAAGGAACACCACAACCGGAGTGGAGTGAACAGCCTGTGCAGCCAGCACCGGCCCTGTCTGGCGTACCAAGCCAGACCAAGGAATAGCGAGCCGACATCGCTACAAAGAGCGCAAAAATTATTTTATCAGTTGCACTGCGTTGCAACAATTTTTTTCACTATTGCACTGCGATGCATATTTTTTTTCTTATCATAAACATAAAATGTAAAATTGAGCGAAACATTTCGCCCAATTAGAAGTATAGCCTGTAAAGCTATACGAAACAATAGGCAGGAAAAGCTGTAAACTAATGATAAATAATTCAATAAGTAAGATAGATTCAGCTGAAGAATATACTTATAAATTAAGTATAGTTAATCCCAAAATGGGACTTGCAGATTTTAAGACAGTGGAGTCCACAGCTAATGTTATAAATAAAGTGGAGTCAAACACTATTGATTTAAAATTAGTCAACATTATGTTAATAATAATTGTTGTAATAATGTGCGCAGATTGTTTCTATAAATTGTACAAGTTGCATAATAAATGCATTAAAAAAAGATATATGAGCCAGGCAAATGACCTGGACAATATCTAAAAAGAAAAAAGAGCGCAAAACAACATAAATTAGAAAATAAGTAACTACAATTAAAAATAAGTTAAGAAGGTACAATGAAATAAAGAAAAATATATAAATCCAAAATATGGCTAATTTAGGGATATATAGATGCGTTTATAATGGAATGGAATGATTTGTATAAAGAACTTACTAAAATAAAAACAGAATTTGGAAAATCATACAAATCATTAACGCAAAATAGACCAATTCAGAGGAACACCGTTAGGAAGCATACAGAAATATTAGTAAAGTGCTTTAATGATGCACGTATTCTAATATATGGCCAAAGAGAAAAACTTAATAAAGATCATTGGTCGACTTGGTGGACTTCGAGGAAACTTAATATTAGTTGAGCAAAAATTTGAATTAGATATATCAATCCCGACTATACTTAACACCTCTTTAACAGTTAAAGCTGATAATAAACCAAAATCAGAAGCACCAACTGAAGTGGAACAAGTAGAGTCGAAAGAGTCCGAATTAGAATTAGAGTCAGGTGAATTAGAATTGAATCCTAAAATCGAGGAAACTGATTATAATAACCTCACTATCCCAGCAGTTTTAATGTCTGATGTGGATGATGATATAGATTCAGATTCTAACTCAAATATAGTAGAAAATATACCAAACGATAGCACCACCATGGCAGACCCAGCCGCGCAAAGGTCCTACATAAAGGACATTTCAAACGCAATTCCTGAATTGGATGGACAGAAAATCCATCTCCAAAGATTCATAACAGCGTTGAAATTAGTAAACCTTACAAAAGGCACATTCGAAGAACTAGCCGTTGAGGTGATCAAATCTAAAATAATTGGGTCAACTCTTTATAGAGTACAAAACGAGACAACAATCGAAGCAATTGTGAAGAAACTGCAAGACACAATTGTAGGTGAAACATCGGATGTTGTTAAGGCTAAAATGGCCAAAATACTTCAAAAAGGAAAAACAGCCGAAAAATTCACCACAGTGATTGAAAACCTTAGGAAGTTACTGGAAGCCTCGTAAATTGATGAAGGTTTGTCAGCCGAACATGCTGATAAGTTCAGCACAAAAGAAGCCATCTCCACAATGGTTAAAAATTGTGAACATGGCAGGCTAAAAACAATACTAGAGGCTGGTAGTTTCAACACCATGAATGAAGCAGTCACGAAGTACATTCAATGCAGTACTGAAATGACTGGCAATGCCAACACAATATTGTATGCCCGAAGACAGTAAAACTATCGTGGCAACAATTACAGAGGTAGTTTTTTGTGGTAGAGGTAGTAGTCGTGGTAATTACCAGAACACAGGTTTTTATCGAAACAACGGTAATACTCGATACTATAACAACCAGACCAATAATTCAACTAGAGGTCGTGGAGGTTATAGAGGTAATAACCACAATTCAAACAATGTAAGAATAGCACAAAACCCGCCGGAAAACTAATAAAGACCCTTGGATACTCTACACAGCAAAACGTTAAAATTCGCACCATCAATCTCACGCAAAACATATTCGCAACCTTTATTAACGTAGAAACAGGAAATAAATTATTTTTCTTAATAGACACAGGTGCAGAAGTATTAAAAGAACATTCTGACACTTTTAAACATATACAAACAGACGATATAACAGACGAGGCATAAGCAAAGAATTACCCAATCAAAAGGGTTGATCTCTATAGAAATACAGATTTCTAAATACATAATTCCACATGACTTCCATTTAGTAGACTCAAAATTCAGTATCCCTTGTGATGGAATATTAGGACTTGATTTTATGAAAAAATTTAATTGCAATTTGGATCTTAATCAATCTGAAGACTGGCTTATAATTAGACCAAATAATTTAAACTTTCCGATTTTTGTTCCAGTAACCTACACTTCTTGTGACAACTCTTTAATTCTGCCAGCAAGATCTCAAGTCGTCCGAAAAATTCACCTATCGTCAGATGAAGATAGCGTACTAATTCCCAATCAGGAAATTCAAAATGGCATTTATGTGGCGAACACAGTTGCAACTACCAAAAATGCATTTGTCCGATTACTAAATACAACCAATACTGATAAAATAGTAAATATCAAAAATTTAAAATATGAAATACTTTCGAACTACAACATAGTTCAAAATATTTCTGAATGTAGAGAAAAATCTGTATTATCACAACTTTCGAAAAATTTTCCCCCACAGTTACACACACTATTAACAACTTTATGCACAAAAAAATAGCGATATATTTGGACTAGAAAACGAAGCAATAACAACGAACAATTTTTATAAACAGAAACTGAGATTGACGGATGACGAACCAATTTATATAAAAAACTATAGAAATCCTCAAAGTCAAAAAGACGAAATACAGGTACAGGTACAAAAATCAATTGACAATAAAATAGTCGAACCATCTGTCTCACCATATAACAGCCCACTCTTGTTAGTTCCAAAGAAATCTCTCCCCAATTCTGATAAGAAAAAATGGCGATTAGTAATTGACTATCGTCAAATTAATAAAAAACTGTTGTCTGATAAGTTTCCGCTACCTAGAATCGATGACATCTTAGATCAACTAGGAAGAGCAAAATACTTCTCATGTCTAGACTTAATGTCTGGTTTTCACCAAATTGAACTCGAAGAAAGTTCCCGTGATATAACGTCTTTTTAAACAAGCAATGGTTCATATCGCTTCACGCGATTACCATTTGGCTTAAAAATAGTGTCAAACTCTTTCCAGAGAATGATGACTATAGCATTCTCCGGATTAGAACCTTCACAAGCTTTCCTTTATATGGATGATCTTATAGTCATTGAATGTTCCGAAAAACATATGCTTAAAAACCTAACTGATGTTTTTGAGAAATGTAGGACATACAATCTAAAACTACATCCTGAAAAATGTTCATTTTTCATGCATGAAGTCACATTTTTGCCTGACGACAAAAAATACGACGTCATTAAAAACTATCCAGTCCCACATGATGCGGACAGCGCTAGACGATTCATTGCCTTCTGCAACTATTATAGACGTTTTATAAAAAATTTCGCCGATTACTCCCGTCACATAACGAGATTATGTAAAAAAGGTTTTGCATTCAAATGGACAGAAGACTGTCAGAATGCATTCGAACATCTTAAATCGGCACTAATAAATCCAAATTTATTGCAATATCCAGATTTCAGCAAAGAATTTTGCATAATAACAGATGCAAGTAAGCAAGCATGCGGAGCAGTGTTAACTCAACACAAAAACGGACTCCAACTTCCAGTTGCATATGCATCAAGATCATTTACTAAAGGAGAAAGTAATAAAAGCACAACAGAACAAGAGTTAACAGCAATTCACTGGGCAATAACTGATTTCAGACCATACATTTATGGCAGACATTTTACTGTCAGAACAGATCACAGACCACTTACCTACCTATTTTCGATGAGAAACCCAAGCTCAAAATTAACACGAATACGGCTTAAATTAGAGGAGTATAATTTTACAGTCGAGTATCTAAAGGGTAAGGACAATTACGTTGCTGATGCGTTATCAAGAATAACTATTGAGCAACTAAAAGAAATAACCGGAAATGTCTTAAAAGTCACTACAAGAAACCAAAGTAAACAGAAAAATTCCTGCGAAGTCATTACAAATGATGAGGTACGAAAAGTAGTGACCTTGCGAATAACAGACCAACTATGTTTATTAAAACATGGAAAGAAAGTTATAGCAAGAATTGATGTTAGCGATTTGTACACCAATGGAATTCTCGACTTAGGTCAATTCTTCCAAAGGCTTGAAAAAGAAGCCGGTATACTTAATATCAGCCAACTCAAAGTGGCACCGAGCGAAAAGATCTTTGAGACTATATCAATAGAATCTTTTAAAATAATGGGCAATAAAATATTACAATCTTTAAGAGTAGCGCTACTCAAGCCGGTGACCCTATTATCAAATAATGATAAAGAAATAGAAGCAATACTGTTTACATTCCATGATGGTCCAATACAAGGAGGTCATACAGGCATAGCTAGAACATTAGCAAAAATAAACAGACATTATCATTGGAAAAATATGACAAGACAAATATCCAATTATATAAGAAAATGTCCTAAATGCCAAAAATCTAAGATTATAAAAAATACAAAGACCCCAATGACGTTAACAGAAACGCCGCAAATGGCTTTCGACAGGGTAATTGTGGATACGATCGGTCCACTACCCAAATCAGAACAAGGCAACGAGTATACAATTACTCTAATCTGCGACTTAACAAAATATCTCGTCGCAATACCGATTAAAGACAAAAGTGCAAAAACAGTAGCTAAAGCTATATTTGAAGATTTTTTTCTGAAGTACGGTCCAATAAAGACGTTCATTACGGACATGGGAACAGAATACAAAAATTCAATAATAGATGAACTATGTAGAAATCTAAACATCAAAAACATAACATCTACTGCACACTACCACCAAACCGTTGGAACAGTCGAAAGAAGCCACAGAACTTTCAATGAATTTGTTCGATCCTACATTTCAGTAGATAAAACTGACTGGGACGTATGGCTACAATATTTTGTATACTGTTTCAACACGACACCTTCTATGGCACATGAGTATTGTCCATATGAACTAGTATTTGGTAAAGCCTCAAACTTACCAATACATTTTAATACTGTAGATAAAATAGAACCTCTTTATAACATAGATGACTATGCTAAAAAATCTAAGTATAGGTTAGAAGTAGCTTATAAAAGACCTAGAATAATGATAGAAGATAATAAAATTAAGAATAAGAAACTATATGATAGGAAAACTAGAGATATAACACTCAAAATAGGAGATAAAGTTTTGTTAAGAAATGAAACAGGTCATAAGCTAGATTTTAAATATACAGGCCCATACACTGTAATTAAAATTGGAGAAAAAGATAATATTATAATATCAGGAGATAGAAATAAGACACAAACAGTTCATAAGGATAGATTAAAAATATTCATTAAATAAAATTTAGATAGCAGTTAATCAGAACGTTATATTGTATGAATCGAAAAATTAAAAAGGTTTATTAAATTTAAATTAAATTAAATTTTATTTCGAACCAAAATTAGCATTCTTGTCAATCTTCTTGTTTCAATTGTTTAAATTAAAACACATAAGATTGAATTCTATTTCCATTATAATATATCTAATACAATCAATTAATCCATATATCCAAAAAAAAAAAACAAAAAAATTATTTACACATATATACAAAAAAATAACTTCATGTAATTACGTTATTTTTCAAAAGGAGGGAGATGTAATATGCACATTTATCGAATGCACACTGTACTTCATACATTGTCGCATAAACATAAACAAACGATAAATATAAGGTTCTTGACCAAGCGGATGAAATCCGAGCCGGTTGCAAGTGTCAGCATAAACTGTCACATGCAGACCGCGGGTACTTGAACTCAAGTGTATATTCTTATTTCCTCGTTAAGCTACATAGATTTATA
The DNA here is from genome assembly GCA_018150405.1 of Drosophila varians. Classification (NCBI taxonomy): domain Eukaryota; kingdom Metazoa; phylum Arthropoda; class Insecta; order Diptera; family Drosophilidae; genus Drosophila; species Drosophila varians. The sequence continues at coordinate 2,304,061 of JAECWK010000127.1, forward strand.
CATAAGAATATATAAACGTCTCTGCCGCTGTAAGCAGCGCGGCTACGAGACCTAGACCTTACTTAGCTAATAAGGAATATTGTAAGAATGAGAATCCATCGAGAGCTGGACGCGGCACCACTGCCGCCTCCTAACTAAATAAAGATATCTCCGAATACAAATCCAAAGTCTTTTAAATACAAACAAAGGATCTAAAGGATAATCTTTCTACATTAAACACATGCCTGATAAGCTCGTCTTTTGATAATACGAAATTGCAAATGAAATGAAATCAAACCACTCGATTTGTGAACAGGAACAAGGCCATTACCATTAGTCAGCAATGGCTTCGAGAAATCATCAGTAGATAGATCGTTCAACAATACAACTCTCATATTGACACACAGTTGAAGTTTCTTTACATATAGCCACAGATTTGATGCTTTGAGACAAGCGTTCATTTCGGCAGCCGTAGATCTTGGAATGACTGGTAGTGTTTGTCGGAAATCGCCAGAAAATAAAATCATTGAATCACCAAAACATCTCGAGTCATTGCGCAGATCTTTTAATGTTCGGTGAATGCTCCACAATGCTGACAAACAACGTTTATTGGAACAATGCAAACTCAACGATGCAAGCTGTAGTTGATGGTGCAATCATACAGAAACGCTACTGGATCAAATCAGTACTTGAACCATTTCTTCTTGCACTTCGGTGATTATTCCTCTGTTTATCTGAACGATAAGCTCAATAATTTTTCGTTTCTAACCTAGCCGTTTCACGGGCTGCCTCTCTTTGCTCTTGTGTGTGCGAAGCATGAATTAAGGCCCTTCTTTGCTCCATACTAACGCGGCGCTGTCCTCAATTTCTCGTTATCCATCAGATAATTTAATGGCGATATTCCGTTATCTAATTACGGCTTTATTGGGAAAGATTAGATCTTCTAGGACGCGGCATTGTTTTTAAAATGTGCACTCGCATCAAACTACCAAATATAATAAGAGTTCCCGAATTTTCGACATATAGACATAGACACTTTTGTTAACCAGTAGATTTTTTTCCGTAATATTGTGAGGAGATGAAATCTCCCACACCCAAGACAGCAAGGGGTGAAGGAGGGGTCGGATCCGGGTCTTCCTCACGGAGGGAGAACAGGAGGTCAGGAGACCAGAGAAAGCCGTCCGGAACAGCGACGGAATGGAGAAAGTACAGGAAACGACGTGGAACGTAACGGGACAGAGAGCCCGCATAGCAACAGCGAAGGATCGGGGAAAGCAGGAGGAACGTAGAAAGTAACAGGACGAGCAGCGGAGCGGCGATGGAGCAGGAGAAAACAGGGGTCGACGGGGAAAGTTGCGGGACAGGGAGCCCGCCTAGCAACAGCGAGGGAATGAAAGTCGGACGAAGAAAGTTGCGGCACTGGACGCAACCAAGCTAACGGAAGGTGCGATCCAGGAAGGCTTAACAGCCGCGCCGGCGCCTATATAAGGTACTGCCGGCGTGGGATCGGCACGGTTAGTTAACAGAGAGTCTGACAGTGTAAACTCCGAGGACCGTTTTTGGAGAGTCCGGGGACCGATACGGAGTAAGTCCGGGAAAGTACGCGAGTCAAATCGAGTGCGAGGCAACGTAAAGTCGGAAAGAGTGAAATCGGTCAAGATACTCGTGCAGCGAGTTGCGACCACTAGCAAGGAGACGGGAATCACGGAGACATCAAGGAGACGGGAATAACAGAGGAGATCACAGCGAGCAGCACAAGAAGAAGCCCATGGTAAAGGAGTCGAGCGTAGCGTTTGGAAGTCGGTAGCCTTGCAACGAAAACGATCAAGGACAAGTTCGGCGTACGCCTGAACTGGTTCCCCAATCGCAACAAACAGGCGTGAGCCGAGGCGCTACCCTCGTGAACTCAGACCCACGGAGAGAACCGAGAGGGTGTCCACACGCGATCCGCCACGGCATCCGGGGAGCGACCGCACCAAGGTTTGCCAGTGACAAGGGTTCGACCAGCCGAATCCTCGTCAGGCGAGACTCCGGCCAAGCGATAGCAGGCCGGCGCGAGCAAGACCAAGGGGAGGAGGGCGCCAAGCGTGAGGCATTCCGTCCGGCAGAGGCCACAACGGTAACAAACTTGGCTGCCAGGCACCGAAGCCATCTGTCTATCTCGGCGTAAGCTCGGAGAGATCGGACGGTCGAGGCGACCATCCCGAGCAGCTACCAGGCCAGTCGAAAGGGCACCAGCATTCAGCATCGAAGCTGTGAACTGTAACGTGGTGAGCCCCAGTTACCAAGCCGGCTGCCAGGCACCAGACCAACACTTCCCCACGGTGTACGCCTCGCGGGGGTGGGAAGTCCGGCGACCAACAAGGGGCGGTGACCGGCGAACCCGGAAGGAAGAGCGCGAGCGAGAGCGAGAGCGGAGGAGCCAGGCCACGCCAGGAGACAACAGCAATGCCAGTACTCCCTTTTTGTAAAGCACAAAATTGTCATAATTAAAGGAATAGTACCGACTAATCCACTCTGTGTTATTTTTGGGCTCGGGCAATCACTTCGAATATATAAAATCGGTGGAACGTTCCCACAAACTCTGTGAGCTAGCCGCGGCATTTGTCGCGAACAGACAGCTAACTAAACAGTACGTTACACCAAAAAAAAAATGAGCAAAAAGAGTTGGATCTACACACTCCGTAAAGAGGAGCTAACGGAGGTGTGTGAAGAGTTAGGCCTGCATATGGAAGGCACCGTCGACGCCATGAGGGGATTGGTGGAAAAATGGGTCGATGACAACAGGGAGGAGGAGGGAACAGGAGCAATAGTGAGAAGCTTTGAGCTCAAATACACTGGAGATCGAGGACTGTGAGCGAGTCGGAGAAGATGCACAATTTGTCCGTGCCGGAGATAAAGCTCGGCAGGACAGCAGATGTATCAAGGCAGGCAATCCAAGCTCAGGTGGACTACGCGAAGGTGTCGAGGCAGGTGCGGGACTATCCATTCCGGTTCGATGGAACAGGAGACCCGCTAGAGTTCCTCAACAAGGTGGTATGGACGACCAGAACGTACGGAATGGAAAAAGACAGCATACCCAGAGCAATGCCAGAACTCCTGCAGGGTAAGGCCCAGCGATGGTTCTACATGAACGACGAATGGTGGCGTACTTGGAAGCAGTTCAGGGAGAGCTTCGAGTAATTTTTCCTGCCTAAAGGGTACTACCAAAAACTGGTAAACCAAGTACGGGAGCGGAAACAGTACGGAGAGGCGTTCAAGGACTACATGATAGACCTACAGGTGTTAATGAAACCTCTAGGAGCAACCGACGAGGAGGTCAGGGAGAGAATAGTAGAGAACAGCCGTGCAAGAGTCAGGATGCACATAAAACAGAATGGAGGCAACTCCTTGAAGGCGGTGGCGAGACTGGCTGAGGAGTACGAGGAGATGGTGATGGAGGAGGCTGCGAAAGAAGCGCGGGAAAAAGAGATGGGAAGGAGGAGACCCCCACAGCACCACAGCAGGAACAGCAGATCCGAGGATGGCAGCGGAGATGGGAGAGAGGAAGTCCCCAGCAGGTCGCGCCGCCACCACAACCACAGCAGAACCCAGGATGGTCAGACGGGAGAGCTACGGAAGGCCACAGGAAGCACAGCACCGTCAATGGGCACCGAGACAAGAAGTGGTGCAGAATCCGGCACAGGCGTGCCGCAGGTGCGGAGGTATGGGCCACTGGGCGTCCGAGTGCAGGAAGCAGAGGCTGATGTTTTGCTGGATGTGTAGAGCGATCGGAAAAAGGACCACGGAGTGTTGCCAAAGGGCGGGAAACGCGCAGCAACCTCAGCCACAGGCAGGGGTCGCGAATTGCTGCTTCTCAAAATTAATCGGTGGAATGGAAGAGGACGGGCAACAGCTGCCTGTGACCGTAGAAGTCGGCCAGATGCGGGTGAAGGCGATGGTGGACACGGGAGCAACCGCAAACTGCGTGAGCGAGAGGCTGGCCGAGGACTTTGCAAACGCAGGAAGTAGGTCAAGCACAACAAGGCAACTCCGGCTGGCGAATGGGAGCTTGGCGAATGTGCAGGTGGTGATGAGTCTCTTGGTGCTGCCGGGAATAACGGATGGTCTAGTCATAGGATGGGATTTTCTGAGCTAATTCGGAACGACGCTGACGTGCGCAGGGCACACAATAGAGATTTCAGCGAGGGAGAACGAAAGCGGCTCCCACCAGGAGAGGATGTCGGTAGCGGTGACGAGGATCCCAGAGGAATGGAGGCAGGACCAGATAGACGGATTCATAAGGCAGGAAATGGCGAGGTTTGCGGATCAAAAAGGAAGGTCCAACATAACTCGATCAAACAGCGGTACTATCCGAAAAACCCAAAGATCCAGGGCGAAATAAACGCCAAAGTAGATGATTAACCAGTCCGTACAGCTCGCCGTTGGTAATGGTGAAGAAGAAGACGGGAGCAGTGGAGGATGTGCGTCGACTTCAGGCAGATTAATGCCAAGTCCGTGAAGGACGCATATCGCATGCCAAGAATAAATTTCATATTGGAGCAGCTGCGAGAGGCCAGGTTTTTCAGTAGCCTGGACCTGAAGGATGGGTACTGGCAGATACCACTGGAAGAAGCCAGCGGGAAATATACGGCGTTTACGGTGCCAGGCAAGGGTTTGTACCAGTGGAAGGTGATGCCGTTCGGCCTACATTCGGCGTCGGCCACGTTCCAGAGAGCGTTGGATCAGGTGATCGGTCCCGACATGGCACCGCACTCATTTGCATACCAGGCGATATTATAGTTATTGGAAAGACGCTGGAAGAGCACATGAGGAACTTGAAGGAGGTGTTCCGAAGATTAAGAGAGGCAAACCTGAAAGTGAATTCGGAAAATTCGGAAACAAGAACTCCTGTATTTGGGCCACCGGATCACGGCTGAGGGAATTGGCATGGATCCGGGAAAAGTTGCCGCGATAACGGAGTTGGCAAGAAGTTTGTGCTGCAAACGGATGCGAGTGACTACGGAGTGGGAGCGGTTCTGACCCAGAATACCGAGGACGGAGAACGGGTCATTGCCTACGCAAGCAGGATGCTGATCGGGGCCGAACGGAACTACTCGGCCACCGAAAGGGAGTGTCTGGCCATAGTATGGGCGGTGAGGCAGATGCGACTTTATTTAGAAGGGTACCAGTTCGACGTGATCACGGACCACATGGGTCTCAAATGGCTGAACAGCATCGAGCTACCGGAAGGGAAAGTTGAATGTCGTCGCAGACGCTCTTTCCAGGCAGCCAGGCGTGGAAAACCTAAGGAGTGCGAAGATGGAGGATAACAGGGAGTGCGAATGGATAGCGGCGCTCAGGACTACGCGGACTCGAGAGAGCTAACCTGACAGTAAAAACGATGGTAGCCCAGTTTGCCCAGTTTGTTGGCAGTCAACTCAAGCGTTACGGAGTCTACGGGATACTCGCCGGCGTTCATCACCCAAGGAATGGAGCCTAGGTTGCCAAAGGCAATGTTCGACGAGGGAGCTTTTGGCTCAGAATTGGTGCAGCCAGCACCTGCCGGTAACGCAGAGCAAGGAGGTGTTCGAGCTAGTAAGGCGGAACATGGAGAAAGCTGCGCAGGATCAGGCCCGGTATTACAACCTGCGGAGGAGGCAATGGAGCCCGAGGATAGGCGAGTTAGTTTGGGCCAAGGAGCACCACCTGTCCAAAGCCGTCGAGGGATTCGCCGCCAAACTGGCGCCACGGTACGACGGGCCATACCAGGTTACGGATTTCATCTCGCCGGTAATTGTGATGATGGAGCACACTGTCTCCAGGAAGGCGAAGAAAGCACACGTCAGCGAACTAAAGCAACAGCCAGGCGAGACGGAGAACAGGGAAACAGCAGCGGCAGGCAAGGAGGCTTCAAACGAAGAAACAGGAAGTGAACAGGAGGCGCAAAGACTCGCGGCGTTCGTCAGTAGCGGAGCGAATATAACGTAGAAGGCGGATATACAGAGGGGATGCCAGGTTATACAATGGCCCGGAGCACATCTGGCGGGCCTTTACAGAAAACACAATGGCAAGCGTCGAGTCCACAAGCCGTACTCCGGAGAAGTCATCGGATGGGAGCGACGTGGAGATCGTCGGCGACCCAGGGTTGAGGATGAGGAGTTGGCGAAGGGCAGTATAGAGAGCAGCGACGGCAGATTGAAGCGGCAGGAGATTTTTCCTGCCTAAAGGGTACTACCAAAAACTGGTAAACCAAGTACGGGAGCGGAAACAGCAGTACGGAGAGGCGTTCAAGGACTACATGATAGACCTACAGGTGTTAATGGAACCTCTAGGAGCAAACGACGAGGAGGTCAGGGAGAGAATAGTAGAGAACAGCCGTGCAAGAGTCAGGATGCACATAAAACAGAATGGAGGCAACTCCTTGAAGGCGGTGGCGAGACTGGCTGAGGAGTACGAGGAGATGGTGATGGAGGAGGCTGCGAAAGAAGCGCGGGAAAAAGAGATGGGAAGGAGGAGACCCCCACAGCACCACAGCGGGAACAGCAGATCCGAGGATGGCAGCGGAGATGGGAGAGAGGAAGTCCCCAGCAGGTCGCGCCGCCACCACAACCACAGCAGAACCCAGGATGGTCAGACGGGAGAGCTACGGAAGGCCACAGGAAGCACGGCACCGTCAATGGGCACCGAGACAAGAAGTGGTGCAGAATCCGGCACAGGCGTGCCGCAGGTGCGGAGGTATGGGCCACTGGGCGTCCGAGTGCAGGAAGCAGAGGCTGATGTTTTGCTGGATGTGTAGAGCGATCGGAAAAAGGACCACGGAGTGTTGCCAAAGGGCGGGAAACGCGCAGCAACCTCAGCCACAGGCAGGGGTCGTGAATTGCTGCTTCTCAAAATTAATCGGTGGAATGGAAGAGGACGGGCAACAGCTGCCTGTGACCGTAGAAGTCGGCCAGATGCGGGTGAAGGCGATGGTGGACACGGGAGCAACCGCAAGCTTCGTGAGCGAGAGGCTGGCCGAGGACTTTGCAAACGCAGGAAGTAGGTCAAGCACAACAAGGCAACTCCGGCTGGCGAATGGGAGCTTGGCGAATGTGCAGGTGGTGATGAGTCTCTTGGTGCTGCCGGGAATAACGGATGGTCTAGTCATAGGATGGGATTTTCTGAGCTAATTCGGAACGACGCTGACGTGCGCAGGGCACACAATAGAGATTTCAGCGAGGGAGAACGAAAGCGGCTCCCACCAGGAGAGGATGTCGGTAGCGGTGACGAGGATCCCAGAGGAATGGAGGCAGGACCAGATAGACGGATTCATAAGGCAGGAAATGGCGAGGTTTGCGGATCAAAAAGGAAGGTCCAACATAACTCGATCAAACAGCGGTACTATCCGAAAAACCCAAAGATCCAGGGCGAAATAAACGCCAAAGTAGATGATTAACCAGTCCGTACAGCTCGCCGTTGGTAATGGTGAAGAAGAAGACGGGAGCAGTGGAGGATGTGCGTCGACTTCAGGCAGATTAATGCCAAGTCCGTGAAGGACGCATATCGCATGCCAAGAATAAATTTCATATTGGAGCAGCTGCGAGAGGCCAGGTTTTTCAGTAGCCTGGACCTGAAGGATAGGTACTGGCAGATACCACTGGAAGAAGCCAGCGGGAAATATACGGCGTTTACGGTGCCAGGCAAGGGTTTGTACCAGTGGAAGGTGATGCCGTTCGGCCTACATTCAGCGTCGGCCACGTTCCAGAGAGCGTTGGATCAGGTGATCGGTCCCGACATGGCACCGCACTCATTTGCATACCAGGCGATATTATAGTTATTGGAAAGACGCTGGAGGAGCACATGAGGAACTTGAAGGAGGTGTTCCGAAGATTAAGAGAGGCAAACCTGAAAGTGAATTCGGAAAATTCGGAAACAAGAACTCCTGTATTTGGGCCACCGGATCACGGCTGAGGGAATTGGCATGGATCCGGGAAAAGTTGCCGCGATAACGGAGTTGGCAAGAAGTTTGTGCTGCAAACGGATGCGAGTGACTACGGAGTGGGAGCGGTTCTGACCCAGAATACCGAGGACGGAGAACGGGTCATCGCCTACGCAAGCAGGACGCTGATCGGGGCCGAATGGAACTACTCGGCCACCGAAAGGGAGTGTCTGGCCATAGTATGGGCGGTGAGGCAGATGCGACTTTATTTAGAAGGGTACCAGTTCGACGTGATCACGGACCACATGGGTCTCAAATGGCTGAACAGCATCGAGAGCCCGCTCGGGAGGAACGCGAGATAGACGTTCGAGCTACAACAGTACGACTACGAAATCAGCTACCGGAAGGGAAAGTTGAATGTCGTCGCAGACGCTCTTTCCAGGCAGCCAGGCGTGGAAAACCTAAGGAGTGCGAAGATGGAGGATAACAGGGAGTGCGAATAGATAGCGGCGCTCAGGACTACGCGGACTCGAGAGAGCTAACCTGACAGTAAAAACGATGGTAGCCCAGTTTGCCGGGAAAGACCAAAGGACGTGGGACGAGTACTGGCCGGAGCTGATGTTGGCAGTCAACACAAGCGTTACGGAGTCTACGGGATACTCGCCGGCGTTCATCACCCAAGGAATGGAGCCTAGGTTGCCAAAGGCAATGTTCGACGAGGGAGCTTTTGGCTCAGAATTGGTGCAGCCAGCACCTGCCGGTAACGCAGAGCAAGGAGGTGTTCGAGCTAGTAAGGCGGAACATGGAGAAAGCTGCGCAGGATCAGGCCCGGTATTACAACCTGCGGAAGAGGCAATGGAGCCCGAGGATAGGCGAGTTAGTTTGGGCCAAGGAGCACCACCTGTCCAAAGCCGTCGAGGGATTCGCCGCCAAACTGGCGCCACGGTACGACGGGCCATACCAGGTTACGGATTTCATCTCGCCGGTAATTGTGATGATGGAGCACACTGTCTCCAGGAAGGCGAAGAAAGCACACGTCAGCGAACTAAAGCAACAGCCAGGCGAGACGGAGAACAGGGAAACAGCAGCGGCAGGCAAGGAGGCTTCAAACGAAGAAACAGGAAGTGAACAGGAGGCGCAAAGACTCGCGGCGTTCGTCAGTAGCGGAGCGAATATAACGTAGAAGGCGGATATACAGAGGGGATGCCAGGTTATACAATGGCCCGGAGCACATCTGGCGGGCCTTTACAGAAAACACAATGGCAAGCGTCGAGTCCACAAGCCGTACTCCGGAGGTGTCATCGGATGGGAGCGACGTGGAGATCGTCGGCGACCCAGGGTTGAGGATGAGGAGTTGGCGAAGGGCAGTATAGAGAGCAGCGACGGCAGATTGAAACGGCAGGAGATTTTTCCTGCCTAAAGGGTACTACCAAAAACTGGTAAACCAAGTACGGGAGCGGAAACAGCAGTACGGAGAGGCGTTCAAGGACTACATGATAGACCTACAGGTGTTAATGGAACCTCTAGGAGCAAACGACGAGGAGGTCAGGGAGAGAATAGTAGAGAACAGCCGTGCAAGAGTCAGGATGCACATAAAACAGAATGGAGGCAACTCCTTGAAGGCGGTGGCGAGACTGGCTGAGGAGTACGAGGAGATGGTGATGGAGGAGGCTGCGAAAGAAGCGCGGGAAAAAGAGATGGGAAGGAGGAGACCCCCACAGCACCACAGCAGGAACAGCAGATCCGAGGATGGCAGCGGAGATGGGAGAGAGGAAGTCCCCAGCAGGTCGCGCCGCCACCACAACCACAGCAGAACCCAGGATGGTCAGACGGGAGAGCTACGGAAGGCCACAGGAAGCACAGCACCGTCAATGGGCACCGAGACAAGAAGTGGTGCAGAATCCGGCACAGGCGTGCCGCAGGTGCGGAGGTATGGGCCACTGGGCGTCCGAGTGCAGGAAGCAGAGGCTGATGTTTTGCTGGATGTGTAGAGCGATCGGAAAAAGGACCACGGAGTGTTGCCAAAGGGCGGGAAACGCGCAGCAACCTCAGCCACAGGCAGGGGACGCGAATTGCTGCTTCTCAAAATTAATTGGTGGTATGGAAGAGGACGGGAAACAGCTGCCTGTGACCGTAGAAGTCGGCCAGATGCGGGTGAAGGCGATGGTGGACACGGGAGCAACCGCAAGCTTCGTGAGCGAGAGGCTGGCCGAGGACTTTGCAAACGCAGGAAGTAGGTCAAGCACAACAAGGCAACTCCGGCTGGCGAATGGGAGCTTGGCGAATGTGCAGGTGGTGATGAGTCTCTTGGTGCTGCCGGGAATAACGGATGGTCTAGTCATAGGATGGGATTTTCTGAGCTAATTCGGAACGACGCTGACGTGCGCAGGGCACACAATAGAGATTTCAGCGAGGGAGAACGAAAGCGGCTCCCACCAGGAGAGGATGTCGGTAGCGGTGACGAGGATCCCAGAGGAATGAAGGCAGGACCAGATAGACGGATTCATAAGGCAGGAAATGGCGAGGTTTGCGGATCAAAAAGGAAGGTCCAACATAACTCGATCAAACAGCGGTACTATCCGAAAAACCCAAAGATCCAGGGCGAAATAAACGCCAAAGTAGATGATTAACCAGTCCGTACAGCTCGCCGTTGGTAATGGTGAAGAAGAAGACGGGAGCAGTGGAGGATGTGCGTCGACTTCAGGCAGATTAATGCCAAGTCCGTGAAGGACGCATATCGCATGCCAAGAATAAATTTCATATTGGAGCAGCTGCGAGAGGCCAGGTTTTTCAGTAGCCTGGACCTGAAGGATGGGTACTGGCAGATACCACTGGAAGAAGCCAGCGGGAAATATACGGCGTTTACGGTGCCAGGCAAGGGTTTGTATCAGTGGAAGGTGATGCCGTTCGGCCTACATTCGGCGTCGGCCACGTTCCAGAGAGCGTTGGATCAGGTGATCGGTCCCGACGTGGCACCGCACTCATTTGCATACCAGGCGATATTATAGTTATTGGAAAGACGCTGGAGGAGCACATGAGGAACTTGAAGGAGGTGTTCCGAAGATTAAGAGAGGCAAACCTGAAAGTGAATTCGGAAAATTCGGAAACAAGAACTCCTGTATTTGGGCCACCGGATCACGGCTGAGGGAATTGGCATGGATCCGGGAAAAGTTGCCGCGATAACGGAGTTGGCAAGAAGTTTGTGCTGCAAACGGATGCGAGTGACTACGGAGTGGGAGCGGTTCTGACCCAGAATACCGAGGACGGAGAACGGGTCATCGCCTACGCAAGCAGGACGCTGATCGGGGCCGAATGGAACTACTCGGCCACCGAAAGGGAGTGTCTGGCCATAGTATGGGCGGTGAGGCAGATGCGACTTTATTTAGAAGGGTACCAGTTCGACGTGATCACGGACCACGTGGATCTCAAATGGCTGAACAGCATTGAGAGCCCGCTCGGGAGGAACGCGAGATAGACGTTCGAGCTACAACAGTACGACTACGAAATCAGCTACCAGCCAGGCGTGGAAAACCTAAGGAGTGCGAAGATGGAGGATAACAGGGAGTGCGAATGGATAGCGGCGCTCAGGACTACGCGGACTCGAGAGAGCTAACCTGACAGTAAAAACGATGGTAGCCCAGTTTGCCGGGAAAGACCAAAGGACGTGGGACGAGTACTGGCCGGAGCTGATGTTGGCAGTCAACACAAGCGTTACGGAGTCTACGGGATACTCGCCGGCGTTCATCACCCAAGGAATGGAGCCTAGGTTGCCAAATGCAATGTTCGACGAGGGAGCTTTTGGCTCAGAATTGGTGCAGCCAGCACCTGCCGGTAACGCAGAGCAAGGAGGTGTTCGAGCTAGTAAGGCGGAACATGGAGAAAGCTGCGCAGGATCAGGCCCGGTATTACAACCTGCGGAGGAGGCAATGGAGCCCGAGGATAGGCGAGTTAGTTTGGGCCAAGGAGCACCACCTGTCCAAAGCCGTCGAGGGATTCGCCGCCAAACTGGCGCCATGGTACGACGGGCCATACCAGGTTACGGATTTCATCTCGCCGGTAATTGTGATGATGGAGCACACTGTCTCCAGGAAGGCGAAGAAGCACACGTCAGCGAACTAAAGCAACAGCCAGGCGAGACGGAGAACAGGGAAACAGCAGCGGCAGGCAAGGAGGCTTCAAACGAAGAAACAGGAAGTGAACAGGAGGCGCAAAGACTCGCGGCGTTCGTCAGTAGCGGAGCGAATATAACGTAGAAGGCAGAGGGGATGCCAGGGTATACATGGTATACCCCCCGGATATACATGGTATGGCCCGGAGCACATCTGGCGGGCCTTTACAGAAAACACAATGGCAAGCGTCGAGTCCACAAGCCGTACTTCGGAGGTGTCATTGGATGGGAGCGACGTGGAGATCGTCGGCGACCCAGGGTTGAGGATGAGGAGTTGGCGAAGGGCAGTATAGAGAGCAGCGACGGCAGATTGAAGCGGCAGGAGATGGATCCCGGCAGGCAAAGCGGACGTCGGACCGTCGCCGGAGGAGAAGGTGGCAAGAAAGAAGAAGGAGTTGGAGGCAACCACGATGAGGATGATGCGGAGGATGCATGTTGACGACGCGGAGCAGCGAGTGCAGGAGAAGCGGGCAAGGAGGGCCTTGGCAAGTGCAGAGCTACAGCCAGCCCGAGCCCGTCTGCCCTGAAGTGAAAGTGGCCCGAAGACGACGGGAAGCAATGGTGGAGAAGGCCAGAGGCCGAATGGTGTTCAGGGTGCGGTCAAGCGCACGGGGGGTTAAGGTGTGGGAGAGAAAATAAAAAAAAAATGAAATAAAAAAAATAATAAAAATAAGTATATGCAACGAAATATATATATATATGGGAATAATCCAAAGAAAAGGGAAAACAAAGAAGCACCAGCAGAAGGAACTGAAGAAAAAGGGTCTACGGCCACCAGGAACCCCGGCCCTCCACCTCGCTGTCGTTCCCAAAGAAGGGGGGAAGTGTGAGGAGATGAAATCTCCCACACCCAAGACAGCAAGGGGGGAAGGAGGGGTTTGGTCCGGGTCTTCCTCACGGAGGGAGAACAGGAGGTCAGGAGACCAGAGAAAGCCGTCCGGAACAGCGACGGAATGGAGAAAGTGCAGCAAACGACGTTGAACGTAACGGGACAGAGAGCCCGCATAGCAACAGCGAAGGATCGGGGAAAGCAGGAGGAACGTAGAAAGTAACGGGACGAGCAGCGGAGCGGCGATGGAGCAGGAGAAAGCAGGGGTCGACGGGGAAAGTTGCGGGACAGGGAGCCCGCCTAGCAACAGCGAGGGAATGAAAGTCGGACGAAGAAAGTTGCGGCACCCGGAAAGAGTGAAATCGGTCAAGATACTCGTGCAGCGAGGAGACGGAAATCACGGAGACATCAAGGACACGGGAATCACGGCGGAGATCACAGCGAGCAGCACAAGAAGAAGCCCATGGTAAAGGAGTCGAGCGTAGCGTTTGGAAGTCGGTAGCCTTGCAACGAAAACGATCAAGGACAAGTTCGGCGTACGCCTGAACTGGTTCCCCAATCGCAACAAACAGGCGTGAGCCGAGGCGCTACCCTCGTGAACTCAGACCCACGGAGAGAACCGAGAGGGTGTCCACACGCCATCCGCCACGGCATCCGGGGAGCGACCGCACCAAGGTTTGCCAGTGACAAGGGTTCGACCAGCCGAATTCTCGTCAGGCGAGACTACGGCCAAGCGATAGCGGGCCGGCGCGAGCAAGACCAAGGGGAGGAGGGCGCCAAGCGTGAGGCATTCCGTCCGGCAGAGGCCACCACTGATAACACACTCGGCTGCCAAAGCACCGAAGCCATCTGTCCATCTAGGCGTAAGCTCGGAGAGATCGGACGGTCAAGGCGACCATCCCGAGCAGCTACCAGGCCAGACGAAACGGCACCAGCATTCAGCATCGAAGACATCGGAGACTTCGCCGACCCTAACGCGGTGAACCTTAGTTACCAAGCCGGCTGCCAGACACCCGACGAACACGGTGCGGCGACTGGCGAACACAAAATTGTCATAATAAAAGGAATAGTACCGACTAATCCACTCTGTGTTATTTCTGGGCATGGGCAATCGCGTCGAATATATAAATTCGGTGGAACGTTCCCACAAACTCTGTGAGCTAGCCGCGGCATTTGTCGAGAACAGACAGCTAACTAAACAGTTCGTTACAATCTTATAACCTTTACCAACTGATTTTTAATTCCCTAAATTCCATTCCTTTCCGATGATTTTATGTTTTTACCCGTTTCCCCGTTTCTAACTTAGGCCATAGTGCACAAACCGTGTGAGGAAAAAAAAAACCAGTACAATAAATGTAAGGTATTATTTTCGGAAATGAAAAATTAAATATTTAACGAGAATGGAAAGCTATCTTCGGACGGAGCCGTAGCTTATATACCCTTGCAGTTAAATAGCGGCTTCTATTGATTAAAGATATAGTAAATATCGGATATAGCTAGCCGATCTTTACAAAATATTCAAAACAAGCTTAGATTCGTATAAAATGGATTTTACAAGAAGTCTACACCCAAAAACACGAAAGTTGTTGCATTTCCGATCGTTCAGTTTTATGGCAGCTATATGATATAGTCGGCCGATCCATATGAAATCCAGATCGGCTTAGATTCCCGCAAAAGAGAACCTGTGCAAATTTCAAGTTTCTATCTTCAATAACAAAGGAGTTATATCATTTCCGATCACTCAGTTATATTGCAGCTATAGTATATAGTCGGCCGATCCCGGCCGTTCCGACTTATATACTGCGTGCAAAGGAAAGAAGGGTGTGTGCAAAGTTTCAAGACGATAGCTCAAAAACTGAGAGACTAGTTCGCGTAAAAACAGAGAGACGGACAGACGAACATGCTTATATCGACTCAGGAGGTGATCCTGATCCAGAATATATATACTTTATGGGGTTCTGGATGTCTCCTTCACTGCGTTGCACATTTCTGATCAAATTATAATACCCTCTGCAAAAGTAAAAGGGTATTCTGCTATTCGGGACGGAAACAAATCCAACAAATCAAAAACAATGGCAATCGGTCCAGCCGTTCTCGAGTTATAAGTTTTGTAACAAACACGATTTTCTTTTATATATATAGATGTTTTTTCTGTTTCCCCCGGGGGGTCGCGGGTATGTTATTTAGTTGGGCGCCAATTATGTATTATCCACACCGATGGGTGTTTATAGGAGATTCCTTTATATTGTAATTTTTTATTGTGTGGAGACGGAGCGAGGCTTCGTCAGAAAAATACTAGAGTTAGCTTTGTATAACTATAACTTTGTAAAAACTGAACTGATACATAAAGGGCCTACAGACGAAAATGTAACTTAAAAGTAACAGAATAATTCACAGCGGCCACCCAAATATGCAGTGTCTGCCGGCTGTGCACGAGCATCCAGTCAAAATGCTAGATTAGCAATTTGACTGGCGATAGGCCACAATTGACGAGGTTTATTTACTTAAGTTAACTACCCTCCCCTCAAGACCCAGGCCGCTCTCGGACGATCTCATATTGGTTATCACTTCCTTCAATTCCACTAAAGCGCAGCACACCGCAAGTGAAATGAATCCTATCCGAAAAGAGCGGTCAAAGCTGGCATCCTCTTCGATTTTCTGAATGGACTCCAAGTTTCGTTCATTCAAGTTGTGATGATACGGAAGGATTAGGATTTCATGGCTCAGGGTGATGTTGATTGAGGGGGAACTCGCCACTCCTAGGGTCCTCTTTGGTGCATGGCGTGGTCCTCGAAGGTAACCAGGTGCGTGACGTGCACCCACACAGGGGTCCCATTGTCAATTTAAGCCCGGGCAGCGTGATCGTTGATGATGATGATTCCCTCATCCACGCATGTAATGGGGTGTAGATCGCTTGGCTGCGTTTCGCAATGCGCCACCTTGCCCTCGTGTAACTCTGTGGCACAAGAGCTCCCAGTGGATATCTGACAAATGGTGGACCTTGGTGATGGGTTTCAGTGATGGAATGTACCTTGCCATTGCATTCTGCCACGACGTTGTTTATTAATCGCAGCATTATGTTATGGCAAGCAACCGGGAAGATTATGACCTTCTTACATCCTAATTGTACTTAAGGAAACTTAATAAATGACATTACTGGACTGAAGGACTTTTACGGACGAAACGGGCATAAGATCCTCTACGGGTGTGGTGGTGGATTCCTCTAACCAAACGGTATCAGTCTAAGTGGTCTAAAATATTTCGGCTGACAATATTCACTTTAGCGAGTGTGATTGCAAACATTAGATTCTGAAGTTCTGTAAATAACATTCTATTCCTTGATAGTAACGTTTCGTACAGGTGGCTAGTGTCTATCATTGTGATTTTAGATAATTTTATGATTTTGTAGACTGTTAAGGTTAACCTATTCATTTTGTCATGGGTTTTCGTGTTAATTTCTATCTGCCTATTGTTTGCAATAATTAAATGCTGCCCTGTGAACCTGTGTAACGAACTGTTCTCTTACTGTCTGTTCGCGACAAATGCTGCGGCTAGCTCACAGAGTTTGTGCGAACGTTCCACCGAATTTATTTATTCGACGTGAATGCCCGAGCCCAGAAATAACACAGAGTGGATTAGTCGGTACTATTCCCTTTATTATGACAATGTTGTGTTTTACAAGAAGGATGGAAGGAAGGATAGACGGATGGTTTCGGTGCCTGGCAGCCGAGTGTGTTGCCGTGGTGGCCTCTGCCGGATGAAATGCCTCACGCTTGGCGCCCTCCTCCCCTTGGTCTTGCTCGCGCCGGCCCCCTATCGCTTGGCCGGAGTCTTGCTTGACGAGGATTCGGCGGGTCGATCGCTCTTCACTGGCAAACCTTGATGCGGTCGCTCTCCGGATTCCGTGACGTATCGCGTGTGGTCACCCTCTCGGTTCTCTGCAAGGGTCTGAGTTCACGAGGGTAGCGCGTCGTCTCACGCCTGTTCGTTGCGATTTGGGAACCAGTTCAGGCGTACGCCGAACTTGTCCTTTATCGTTTTCGTTGCAAGGCTACCGACTTCCAAACTCTACGCTCGACTCCTTTACCATGGGCTTCTTCTTGTGCTGCTCGCTGTGATCTCCTCCGTGATTCCCTTCCCCTCGATGTCTCCGTGATTCCCATCTCCTCGACGTCTCCTTGCTAGTGGTCGCAACTCGCTGCACGAGTGTCTTGACCGATTTCACTCTTCCCGACTTTACGTTGCCTCGCATCTGATCTGACTCGCGCACTTTCCCGGACTTACTCCGTATCGGTCTCCGGACTCTCCAAAGGCGGTCCTCGGAGTTTACACTGTCAGACTCTCTGCTGACTAACCGTGCCGATCCCACGCCGGCAGTACCTTATATAGGCGCCGGCGCGGCCGTTAATCCTTCCTGGGTCGCTCCTTTCGTTAGTTGCGTCCATCCTCCAGTGCCCCAACTTTCTTCGACCTATTTTCATCCCTCGCTGTTGCTAGTCGGGTTCCCTGTCCCGCTACTTTCCCCGTCGACCCCTGCTTTCTCCTGCTCCATCGCCGCTCCGCTGCTCGTCCCGTTACTTTCTCCGCTCCTCCTGCTTTCTCCGATCCTTCGCTGTTGCTATGCGGGCTTTCTGTCCCGTTACGTTCCACGTCGTCTTCCTTTACTTTCTCCCTTCCGTCGCACACGGCTTTCTGTGGTCTCCTGACCTCATGTTCTCCCTCCGTGAGGAAGACCCGAACCAGACCCCTCCTTCCCCCTTGCTGTCTTGGGTGTGGGAGATTTCATCTCCTCACACCTGATCTTTTCAAAGTTACCCACGTCCGGTGTACCTGCGACTACCTACAGCGCTGTTCCCAAAAAGTCTAGGCGTCTGGTCATTCTATTGTGTACGCCTAAGGTCTCGAGCAGGTCCCGGAGGTGATTCGTGTCGATGGTCAGAAGTTTCTCATGTGCGACTGTGGGAACATGTCGCTTGCCTCGACGGTTTCGTCTATGATGCTTTTGTATTCCGTCAAGTTTGCGGTATGGTCTTCCTATACCAGGATGCTACCGTCAACAACAGGAATGTATTCGCCTTGTTTGTAGTCGGTGGTAAGCGCCGACAACAGCGTCAGTTGCTAAGAAAATATCATTTTTATCCTGTAAGATTTACTTATCTTAATAACTTATCTGAAAAATGACGTATGCGCTACCCACCGTCAATGACCTATTCCTAGTGGCTATAAAAGGAGTTGTAAACTTAAGTTATTTGAGGTTTTCCTTGTGGACTACCCTCCCTTTTATTAGGACCCCAGGTCTGCTTCCACAACTCTCTTCTTACAAAGGGAAGTCAGCTTGTTTCCGAGCCTTCGGTTGGATTTTGCTTTAAATTTCTCACCAGCTCGACGCGGTTTTGTCTAGAAGCGTTTTTCCTACATCGAAGCGCGTACTGGGCGGTCTTGATTTTCTGTTGGACATGGTGCGGGTCGTACCACGGGTCTGTTCGCAAAATTTTTTCAAACTACATATTCACCTTGTACTATTTCTGATCAGCCCTACACATATGAAATTCATAAAGCCAATCTTATTTTTGGTCCATCTATCTCCGAGCGCAGTTTGTTATCGGATCTTTTAAAGGTTAAACCGGTACTTTTACTAGGTCCCGATAGAGTACCAGGCTGTGTGCTTTTCACCTTGTCTCTGGAAACGTCGATATTTCCCCATATGTGGAAGAAATCCTTTATAATTCCCCTGCAAAAAAAAGGGAAAATTCTGATGCTACCAATTATAGAGGCATCTCTAAATTGTCAGCAACTCCAAAGCTATTTGAAAAACTTATTACCCTCATCTGCAACACCTCTTTAGCTCAATCATTTCTCCATGCCAGCACTGTTTTATTAGGCGTCGCTTCACCACCACCAACTTGTTGGAGCTAACATCATTTGTAATTGATGGCTTCCAAAATGGCCTTCAAACAGATGTCATCTACACTGATTTTAGTAAAGCATTTGACTCTATAAACCACTCACTCCTTTTGTGAAAACTCGATCTTTTGGGATTTCCTGATAACCTTCTTATGTGCATTTCTAGCTATTTTTCTGGAAGAACCCAACACGTCCTTTTTAAAGATGTATTCTCGGCAATGGTTAATAAAGCCAAGGGTGTGCTTGGCTTCATTAAAAGATGGTCAAAGGAATTTAATGACCCTTATATTACTAAAACTCTTTACATATCTTTAGTTCGTCCGATTCTTGAATACGGTTCATGTGTCTGGAGTCCCCAATATGGGGTTCATCAAGACCGTATTGAATCAGTACAGAAGAAATTCCTCCATTTTGCTCTTAGGGGTCTAAACTGGGATGCAAGAATCCAACTCCCGTTTTATCATAGCACACTACTTTTAATCTATCCCCGCGATTCGAGCCGTACGATAAACGGCAGATCCATTCGGTCGGTGGGGCGCGAGGTATGCTGTACGTACGCAGGGGGAGCCGCATTAAAAATAAAAAAACCTATCCTTTTGCCCAGTAGGTTACGTCAAGGGAGACTCTAACCTTGGCGAGGCACATGAAATATCCATATCGCCTTTTCATCAACTGAATGTTCAAGTGACAATAAAAAAGCCGGCTCAAGACCCGATTCTGATAATATGGTCATTGTCGATTTCGGCCAACAATTTCAGAGGTTTGGCTTTGCCTTTGGGGCTTCTACCCGTAGGCCAGGAGCAGGAATCCAATACTCGAGTAGTTAATAGCAGCCCAGTAGATTTTGTTGCATCAGATATAAGCTTAGATTCACTGACCGTGGAAACAATGTCTGAGGCTGTATTGCCTCAAATGAAGCAAGAGAACAAGCTTGTTATAGTAAATGAAAGACGGCAGGAGCTATCTAATAGGTTCAATAGAACTCAACTAGATTCATCTGATGTAAATTTGAATCTTGGCGTTGAAGTTGACCAAATGGAAGATTTATCTTCTGACGGCGAAGGCAGCGACGACGAAGTTACATTGAACCAACACCATCAACATCTTCTGGGACAGAAACAGCAGGCTCATGGTACACATAGACTAAATTTGCACCATCAAACTACTGCAGAAACGCTTCATGGGCAACTTCACAGATCAACTCAAATGGATTTGGCGCTAAGTGGTGTGCACGGCGAGGTGCTATCGGTTATTGTTCAGGCTCAGGAGAGTGAAAGAGATGTGCATAGTGAATGCCATAAAGAAGTTGATGAAGACGCGGATGACGATGGGGACGATGAAAACAATGAAGATCGAGATTCAAGCGAACGCGTTCAGTTACTTAGCCCCGTGTTGGACCACAGTTCATATCAGACTCTTACTTCGGTTAATGATCGTTTATCACCGCCTGACTTTAGTCCAACTTCATATGCTACCTTAACTCCAATACAACCCCTACCTCCTATATCTACAATGTCTGAGAAATTCGCATATTCTGGCCATATTTCTGGTGGGGATGATGACGTTACCCATAGAGGAGGGGGAGGAGGAGTAAGTAATGGCACTGAAACTACCAATTTATCCGGAGATAGTTCATGCGTTACTGATAATGGTAATACCTCTGTATGCGGCAACAACGACTGTAGCTCTGTTCCTGGTCTTACCATTCCTATAGGAAACAATCATATTGGTCTTAGTGTATTAAGCGAAGCTCAATCACCATTTTCTTCTTATGAAAAGTTATCCTCCATGATTTCTCCACCCCCTCACAATTACCCCCATAGTTCTACTTAACCTTCCAATGGCCTCTCTGGGATGGGGGTTTCCTGTGACTTGCACACTCACAATGCCTCTGGACGAAAGCTACTCTCCCCGCACTCAAACTAAAATCATCTTCATATAAGTGTTAATGGCCATAAAAAAAGTTTAACGTCGCACGTGCAAGGACACGGATCTTGGGCATGGTCTGATCGGTCTCAGTCTACATTGTTTGCTTAAAGAAGAAATAGAAACATAAAAACGTTTTCTTTATAGGCGAATGTTTTTCACTATTAATTTTTCACGTTTAATTTTTCTTTTCTTATTTTCGAGAGTAAAGAAATTGAACGTTTATTTAATATTATATATTTATAGATTCTTGAAAAAGAGAGTTGCAAATAAAATTATTTTTAAGTCTTTAGTTCTTATCTGGAAATTTTTTTGTTTGAAACAAGAATGGAACAGAGCAGCCGAAGTTTATATATTCTTTCAGTTAAATAGCGGCTTATATTGCTTAAATATATAGCAAATATCGGATAGCAAGCTTAGATTAATTTAAAATGGATTTTAAAAGAAGAACGACAAAGCAAATTTCAAGATTTTTTCTTCATAGACATGGAAAGTATTGCACTTCAGATTGGTCAGTTATATGGCAGCTATAGTATAAAGAAGGGTGTGTGCAAAGTTTGAATTCGATAGCTCACAAACTGAGAGGCTAGTTTGCGTAGAAAAAGACAGACGGACATGCTTATATCGACTCAGGAGGTGATCCATATTCAGATTGTATATACTTTACAGGGTCGGGGATGTCTCCTTCACTGCATTGCACACTTGTGACCAAAACTAACATACTCTTTGGAAGGGTATAAAAGTGTGTACACATTTAAATGAAGGATGTCCATTGTAAATGAATGCACCTACCCATAGGCGGCGCCAGCACAAAAAAATTTATTGAAAAAGTTTGGATTTTTATACGACATCTAACTGTTGCTGCTAGTCATAGTTAACTAAAAAACATGATAAAAAAAAACATTTCTCTTATGAATACGTAATGTGTTCATAAATATCGAATAGAAAGTTCTATGTTTTTAATATCGTAAAAATCGTTCCTGCGTAGAGGCCGTGCGCATGCGTTGACTTTAGGGGTGGAGTTGTGGAGCGTATGTTGTATCTGCTTTTCACAACCCCCATCAATAAGGTGGTGTGTTGTGGCAGTTCATTTTATTCCATTCCATTCCGTTATTTTAGGTTTAGTTCCTTTCAGTTGGAATTAGGTGTAATTCGCGTACGGCTGAAACTTAATGGATTGCGGTGGTCAAATAAAAAAGTTTCGGAAAAATTACACATATGCTTGTGCATGTGTGCTTATGTATACATGTGCATACATGTACATGCGTAGAGAATTTTCCAAGCAAAGGTTTCAATTTAAATTGCAAAAGAGAAAAATTTTTGGTCCCGTCGTAGCTGCCAAGTTATTTAGGAACTTATTATATTAAGAATTGTTTTTGTTATTTATTTATTTAAAACATATTTACTTTATAATTTAGTAAGCAACTTGTGTATGCATTTTTATTGCTTCCAAGAAGGAAGCAGCCCAGCGATCATAACAGTGAATAGATAAAAACTTTTCTAATACAACATGCACGAAATATATAATGCACGCCAAAAGGAAATTTGAATTTTTTATGAAGTGCAAGAGAGCTTATCACCATGCTTCTTTTGTTTGTGTGTAAGTATATAATCGTACCTATTGATGCTACTTGTCTGTGTATATTCTTATTCATGTTGTTTGTCGAGGAAAGTAACCCTTAAAGTCGGCGTCGATAGCAACCATATGTATTGTACTGAACGAACCAAATAAATTTCATTTAATTTTCAAAAATAACCAAAAAATTTTATTTTTTACAGTAAATTTATGTTCATATTAAACATTAAATATATAATATAACATATATAATTAATATAATAACATACAATTCAAAATGTATGTACATATTTATATATGGTGGAAAACAAGTTTATTGTATGTATGTAGTATGTATGTATATGCCTAAGCAATATATATTGTAATATATGTATATATTTCATATAATTTATATAATCATTTGAAGACTAAAAAAATATTGAGTATTGTGGTAAGGAATATTTGAGTATTATATGATTTAATTCGTATATGTTATATTATATTTGTGGTTATACTTTTAAGAAGCAGTAAATTATATAACACTTTAAATTATTCAGCAAAGAATAGCGTATAAAATATTTTGATAAGTAAATTTAAAAACATTTTAAAATTTTGCCTTTCAGAAAATTTTAAATATAATACAAAGTGAGTGCTTTATTTTTCCAAGGAATGGACCCCTTAAATGAAATAATTAACCGTCGAACTTACGATCAGAGACTGGATAATAATGCTGATTTTATCACAGTTCAGAATAGTACAGAACCACAACCTCAAGGTCACTCTCAACCTTGTACTCGTCCAAAGGGAGACTCTAACCTTGGCGAGGCACATGAAATGTCAATACAACATTTTATTGCCTCTTCATCGACGGAATGTTCAAGAGACAATAGAAAAGCCGGCTTAAGACGCGATTCTGTTGATATGGTCATTGTCGATTTGGGCCAACAAAATGAACAGGGACCTTATCGAACTGACCCGGGGCTGCCTTTGGGGCTTCTACCCGTAGGCCAGGAGCAGGAATCCAATACTCGAGTAGTTAATAGCAGCCCAGTAGATTTTGTTGCATCAGATATAAGCTTAGATTCACTGACCGTGGAAACAATGTCTGAGGCTGTATTGCCTCAAATGAAGCAAGAGAACAAGCTTGTTATAGTAAATGAAAGACGGCAGGAGCTATCTAATAGGTTTAATAGAACTCAACTAGATTCATCTGATGTAAATTTGAATCTTGGCGTTGAAGTTGACCAAATGGAAGATTTATCTTCTGACGGCGAAGGCAGCGACGACGAAGTTACATTGAACCAACACCATCAACATCTTCTGGGACAGCAACAGCAGGCTCATGGTACACATAGACTACATTTGCACCATCAAACTACTGCAGAAACGCTTCATGGGCAACTTCACAGATCAACTCAAATGGATTTGGCGCTAAGTGGTGTGCACGGCGAGGTGCTATCGGTTATTGTTCAGGCTCAGGAGAGTGAAAGAGATGTGCATAGTGAATGCCATAAAGAAGTTGATGAAGACGCGGATGACGATGGGGACGATGAAAACAATGAAGATCGAGATTCAAGCGAACGCGTTCAGTTACTTAGCCCCGTGTTGGACCACAGTTCATATCAGACTCTTACTTCGGTTAATGATCGTTTATCACCGCCTGACTTTAGTCCAACTTCATATGCTACCTTAACTCCAATACAACCCCTACCTCCTATATCTACAATGTCTGAGAAATTCGCATATTCTGGCCATATTTCTGGTGGGGATGATGACGTTACCCATAGAGGAGGGGGAGGAGGAGTAAGTAATGGCACTGAAACTACCAATTTATCCGGAGATAGTTCATGCGTTACTGATAATGGTAATACCTCTGTATGCGGCAACAACGACTGTAGCTCTGTTCCTGGTCTTACCATTCCTATAGGAAACAATCATATTGGTCTTAGTGTATTAAGCGAAGCTCAATCACCATTTTCTTCTTATGAAAAGTTATCCTCCATGATTTCTCCACCCCCTCACAATTACCCCCATAATTCTACTTCACCTTCCAATGGCCTCTCTGGGATGGGGGTTTCCTGTGACTTGCACACTCACAATGCCTCTGGACGAGTGCTACTCTCTCCGCAATCAAACTCCAATCATCTCCATATAAGTGTTAATGGCCATAAAAAAAGTTTAACGTCGCACGTGCAAGGACACGGTCAAGAACATGGACAGGTTCTTGGGCACGGTCTGATCAATAGAGACAAGTTAAATCATGACCAATGCCATGGACTTCAACTACTGCCAGTTTCATTACCAAAGCAAGTTATTTGCATTTCGCCAAACAAAGTTATCGGCGAAAATGTGTTGGTAGGTCATTATGAAACACCCTACAGTGCTAACCACCATGAACATGAGATGGTCATGGGAACGACATCATCCACAAGCTCTACGGTTGGATTACAACACAGCCCTACACTGAGCCCACACTCAGTTTCTGGTGGGTCCGTACTGTCGATGCCATTGCATTCCCCTACATCGGCTGTCAATTTACCCAATATCAACAGTTCAATGTCAAGTTTATCGGTAGTTGTATCCTTGACTCCAACACCACCACCCACCACAACAGAAATACATAAAATTAGCCGAAGATCAACACCTTCTCAGAAGCCACAGTATTTTGTCTCTAAGTCTCAAGAAGATCACGGATCAACAGAACAGTCCAGATCACTTAGCAATGCGTCCTCAAACTTTGGTAGTGGCAACCAACTACAAACCAATTCAGTTCCTTTAAACGGGTTTCAAGGGGTTCAACAACAGGTAAAAGTGAGTGCCTCTAATTCTCCAAAGCATGTGTCTTCTGGTAGTGGAGGGATTAACCGATCTGCTGTTTCCTGTGACATGGAGGAGATTAATACGAAAGAATTGGCTCAGCGTATATCTGCTGAACTAAAAAGATACAGTATTCCCCAGGCAATTTTTGCACAACGCGTATTATGTCGCTCCCAAGGTACCCTGTCGGATCTCCTCCGAAACCCGAAGCCATGGTCCAAGCTAAAGTCCGGTCGAGAGACTTTTCGCAGAATGTACAAATGGCTGCAGGAACCAGAATTTCAGCGCATGTCAGCTCTACGGATGGCTGCCGCTCAAGTTCCTCAACGAGCGCAGTTGGTGACTGGAACGTCCTTGAGTGGTTCATCTGGCTCAGTAACAGGATCCCCTGGTTCTACAGCAACAATGACCGTAATAGACTCTAACATTGGCTCAACAATTTCGACGAACGGTAAATGCATTCAAGTCTAATAGTTAACTTATTTCCAACTTTAAAATTATATCATTTTAGATTTAATAGATGGATCTTTATCTAATACATCGACTACCCCCGGGTGTAATATCTCCATCAACAGCGCGAATTGTCGGCGAAAGGAAGAGCCTCAAATCGACCAAATAACACAACCAAAGAAGCCACGTTTGGTTTTTACAGATCTCCAGAGACGAACTTTACAAGCCATTTTTAAGGTTATTGCTACATCTCACCGTTTTAACAATTTATTTTCAAATATATTCCTTTTAAGGAGACCAAAAGACCTTCAAAGGAAATGCAAGTCACTATAGCACGGCAGCTAGGCTTAGAGCCAACTACGGTAGGAAACTTTTTTATGAATGCCCGGAGAAGGTCGATGGACAAGTGGCGCGATGATGACACAAAAAATTCCACACATTTAATTCAAAGCCGTCATCCAGAACAGGATGGTCAAGATGAAGACCAAATTCACAGCCTTAGTCAAACACAATGCTTGGCCACTAGCAATAATCACTCTTTAAGCAACAGCTTAACGCATGATAACTATTCCAACCTTCACACAACAGCTATGTCTCCCATTGGAACCTTTAATGATGATGCTGAAATGGAGTTGGAGTTGGAAGGTCACGATTTCGACTTAGAGGATACTGAAAATCATGGGGACAGCATCGATCATCGAGGTGAAATGTTGTGACAGCATAAAACCTATACTCGTCGACTAAGAATTATAAGAGAAAAGCCACAGCCAATATCATCCGTGGACCGGCCCAGCGCTCTCGACCGCAGTCAGATCTGCGCTAACAGTTTAATATGTACGCAGTCACTTACGCACACTAATCTAATTAGGAATTTGGTAAGGGTGAGGAAAAAATCAATTGAGCTTGACTACCAGCGAATTATAAGATTGCCAGATGTTGATGATACTTTGAAAAATGTTGAAAAATCTACAGAATGTTTGCCTGGAAACGACCATGATTTTCATGACAGTATGCAGTGGTCAGCAAGCTATCGTCATAATATACATGAGGAAGATACCCGTATCTGTATTGATGATATAATCAGCCCTATTTACATGGATGAAATAAAGGTAATTGTAAACATTTTAAACAGATTTAATTATTGAGTTAGCCAAGTTTAACAATATAAGAATTATGAAACTTAACTGAGCCTTTTTGTACTAATCAAAAGTGTGCAACGCAGTGAAGAAGACATCTCCGACCCTATAAAGAAATATATTCTGAATTAGGAACACCTCCTAAGTCGATATAAGCATGTCTTTCTGTTCGTCTGTCTGTTTCTACGCAAACTAGTCTCTTAGTGTTTGAGCTATCGACTATGAACTTTGCTCAGACCCAATTTTTCTTTGCACGCAGTATATAAGTCGGAAGGGCCAGGAACGCCCTACTAAATCCTTTAGCTGCCTCATGACTGAACGTTCTTTAACGTCATAGCTTTCATGTTTTTAAATATAGATGTCTAAGTTATAGCCGAAGTTGGCTTTCCATTCTTGTTATTTATTGATATTTTTCTTAAGTAAACATTTAAAATAATTTCAGTTTAATAAAAAATGGATTTCGAAAAAAGCCCGTAGCTTCTACACTCGAATACATGAAATTTGTGACATTTCCGATCGTAAAAGTCATGTGGAAGCTATAATATATAGAAAAAAAAAATTCTAAAATAAAATTTAAATCAATCACATAAATATAGTTTCGGGTTAAACTAAGTTGCTATAAAAAAAACCAAGTGTATTTTATATTCTTTGGTAGCTACTTATTAAATTCATTTTAATTAAAATTTTGTTTACACTAAAACATTCTAAAATTTAAACCTCTTTACTATAAATATTTATAAATATATAAATATAAATATATACATACATAACATTCTAAAATTGAAACCTCTTTATTATAAATATTTTTTAATATGTAAATATGTCAATCACCTAACTATCGTTTCAGGTTAAACTTTAAGGGTTATAACCTTTGTGGTTTTCAATAAATGCTTTGGGATTGGACGTATCAATCCGACACTGTATGTATGTAGATATAGTAGATGGTTAAGCTGAAGCTCATGTAAATGGATTTTGAAAATATATTCCATAATAGACCTTTGCATCTAGTCAAATTTTAAAATAAGCGATTATACATAAAAACACAAGCAAAATTAGGTGAGGCTTAGATAATTAAGCTTAAAACCGGATAAAATATTTATAGTTAATTAAATGGGTCCTACAATGTGGGTAAAAAAGTGTGAGTAGAAAATTTAAATAATTTTTAAAAATTTCATGAGCGCCACCAAAGATTGTTTTTTTTTTTTTAATTTTAAAAATGTATATTTTCAAATACTCCATTGCTTGACATTTATTTATTTCTATGTTTAGAAAATTATTTATAAAGAAAACGCCTGTCGATCTAAGTTAGTCAATTTAAAATAAATTGGATATATAAAAAAATTTGGGATAGATGGCCAAATCATTGAAAAATCTTTATCCAGGCATGTATGTAAAAATAAAAATGCAATATTAATTTAAAGGCAAACGTAATTATGTATGTAAGTAGCAATATTTATCGATTGCCTTATATGTATTTAAAAATTCAATAAAATTTAAAAATCAATTTTTAAATTATTATTATGTTATATATATATTTTAGTCTAGTATTGGTGTATTACTATTTATTTACAATTAATAATACTTACTAAAAACTGTCTAAAAACACGATTTTTACTACTGAGTCCGTATCTGCAACTTAAACTTGAAGCATGTCCGCAGCATAAGTTCCTCTCGCCTTCAAAATATTAGCCGCCAAAGAAATATAAAAGGTTTCCAGCTTACACTTTCTCTGCCCAAAATAAAAGCACATAGATAGATACATACTTACAGTATTGTAGATTCATACTGTTTTGATGTACTGAGACATACAGTATTTAAGGAAGTTCATTATAAACCAGGAGATCTAGCGGCGTTCGTTTGTTGTTTTGGTTACCGGACTGGTGCAGAAATGTAGAGTCCCTGAGACGCATTGATATGCCAAGCTACTTGCAATTGATAGGTATAGTATATTCAAAGCTTTCCAAAGCGGCGCTCGGAGAACCAAAGCCGACCACGCACACTAGGCCTTTCTTAAGCAGTTAACATAGGATCCAACCCGGAGAGAAAGAAAAAAAGAATATAAATGTATTTATAGTATTAATTCCTCCCACAGAAAATACAGCTTTAACAACAACTAGTGGGAGTGGGGAGCATCAGTATTCAATTTTTAGTCATTTCGGAGACATTGGCAAGGTGGGCAAGAGGGTTGGTAGGCGGTAACAAAAACGCATATTTGCGTTTTTGAAAGCAGCTGAAATAGTAATCTCCAGTGAGCTGGCAACGACAACAGGAGTATCAGCCGGGTTCAGGATGGCTGGAACACCAGACTCGAGTAACGCAACCGGAATGGCAGACGAATCTGGTGCAGCGGCGGTCACGGCAGTAAACTTGTCTGCCGTATCGTACCTTCTGTCCAGAACAGTTGAAACGTCTAATTCGTTTAGCGACAGCAGGAGCAACAGTCGGAGCCAAATAGGAGCAGAAACAGCGGAATACGGGCAGGATTAATGCAGTCTTCAGTTGCTGTAACTTAGTTAAAAGATCAGCGCGCAAAACTAGACGTGGCTCTGATGAGCTCCACCCAATGGATTGCTGGTGAGAGGCGTTTAAAGAAAACCAAGTCAAAGACTGTGTGATCCTAGGAACTGATCTAGCCTGAGGACAACTTGCGGAATCGCTGGGAGCTCCAGACGCACTACCGCAAGTATACGCCACTGTACAGCATCCTGCGACACTGACTCCCTGTCATGGCAAGTAGTTACAACCACACATAAAAAAAATAAACCATCGATTAATAAAAAAAAAAAACTAGCAAGACTAGCAACAGCTTTGCTATGCTGGTCACTCAGGACATCGACCAGGACCAAACTGCTTCATCATCAAATCAAGCGCCAATCGTTCCGCCAATCGTTCCGGCCTACAAAGCTACGATATCTACAAAGCTGGTCGGGAGTACGAAGTATGCTAATAGCAAAGCAAACTATAAAAACATAGTCAGAATGCTAGCGCTAAAGAACGTGGAGTTTCACACTTAAAAGCTCAAGCAAGAAAGAGCTTATAGAGTAGTCATAAGAAATCTTCGTTACTGAGTAAAATTGGCCACTCTGTCCACTACATCATCAACGCCAGAAATCATATTACCAAGGCTCCGATTGCTATGTTCTCATTGACCACCAACAACAAATCTATATTGGATGCTAAAAGACTGTGCAATGTTATTGTCAGCATTGAAGCCCCAAAGAAATTCAACGACATAAATCTCAAGCAAGAAAGAGCTATAGAGCAGTCATAAAAAATCTTCATCACTGAGTAAAATTGGAAACTCTGTTCACTACATATGTAACGCCAGAAATCATATTACCAAGGCCCCGATTGCATCATTGACCACCACAAACAAATCTATATTCGATGCTAAAAGACTGTGCAATGTAATTATCAGCATTGAGCCCTCAAAGAAATTCATCGACATCATACATTGCCATAGATGTCAAGAATTTGGTCACTCTCAAAGATACTGCCGTAAGTCGTACCGCTTCGTCAAATGCGGTAACAACCACACAACCTCTGACTGCAGCAAACCTCGTGAAGACCAAGCTAGATGCGTTCACTGCGGATATACAAAGCTGCTGTACAAATTCGGGAAAAGGGAAACCCACGCAAATTGTAAGTATTTACGATGCTCGACCTGCTCATTCTGGCATGAAATATACAAACACTAACCCACAAACCAATAATAAAACCATTAGCTACGCTAATATAACAGCTATGCTAACAAACTAAAGCACGTGACTAACGAGTCACATCAATCAGTCATTGCCCAGTTCCAATCAATGATGCAAGCACAATTTGCGCAGATCACCATTCTAGCTTCACTATGCAAATAGGTCTCAAGCTGGTACTCTGGAATGCTAACGTTACTAGTCTCAGAAACTCACTTCGCTGACAGATCTTATTTTAAAATCAACGGATTTAACACAATTCACGCCAACCATCCCAGTGGCAGCGCAAGAGGTGGCGCAGCAGTTCTAATACAATCTAATATAAAATATTCAGAGCGTGCCCCTATTCCCGAGCATTGGTTTCAGCCGTGCAGCCGTGATGTCGATCGACAGTCCAACTGGAAGTTTGGTAATGGCAGCAGCTTATGCACCACGAAGGCGCAATATAACGTCAGATATGTTTACCCAAATATAGTATTCTTACAAATGCGACGCAGGCTTCCAATTGAAGTGGATTATAATGCAAAAAATACATGGATCTAGACTATGTAATCCGAAAGCAAATGCACTCCTCTCCTGTATTTATTCAATACGAGTCACGAAACTTTCGACCGGAAATTCCACCTACTGGCCAACGGACCCAACAGAAATCTAATACACTTTGAGAACGATCTAAATCTGCTATCCGATCACTGCGCTTTAGTACTGAAATTGAACTTACCCATACTGAACCAGAATTGAACATCTGGGCTTCTTAGGAATAGCTCAAACGTTGAAACTAATCCCAACCTTGTGTTGAACTCGGGTAAAGACATTGAAGAAGATGTGAAAACATTCACGCGCAGCACCCGAGACCGAATGGAGACGGACACCTGCATTCTGAAGAAGTCACGGAACAGCTAAGAGTAAAGCGTCGGCTGCGAACAGTTTGGCAGCTAGTCGAAGGCCAAAGTCTTGAAAACTCTACTCTATGAACTTCGCAATGAAGCTCTAGCCAAATAACTCCGACGCGTTGAGCCTAATGGGTTGGAGCACAATCTTTGGAACCACACCAAATACCTCAAGGGACCTACCAAACGGTTTACAGTCATTAAAAGCTCAATCGGCTCTTGGTGTCGTTCTAACGAGGAAAAAGCAGAGACTTGCTCTACATCTGCAGATCCAATTCACGTCGTTTAACCTATGCTCGCCCACGGATGTTATCAACACACAACAATTCATAGAGTTGCTTTGAAAAATGGATCTGCCGAATCGGACAATTCAGGAAGATAAAGTTTAAGGCCGAGTGTCCAGCCTAATCACACAACCAAAAGTCCCAGCTACGATGCTATCGATGCAACAACTATTAAATGTCTTCCTCCATGTGCAAGTGCCTTTCTTATGCTCATAAACAATGGTATCATTAGGTTACATCACTTTCCTTCACAATGGAAGTGTGCAAAGATCATAATGATACCAAAGCCAAGGAAGCCTCAACAGGATCCTGCCTCCTACCGTCCCATCAGCTTACTGACAATACCGTCCAAAATATTCGAACGATTATTTTTGGCCAGGCTATTGCCTGTGCTGGAAGACAGCAACTTAATCCAAGAGCACCACTTTGGTTTTAGGAGTCAACATGGAACCCTAGAGCAATGCCACAGAATCTCACAAACGATATAAAGTTCATTTGAAGAGAGAAAGTACTGTTCCGCTTTGCTTCTATACATAAAACAGGCATTCGATCGTGTCTAGCATTTAGGCTTGCTTTACAAGTCCATGCTGCCAGTTCCGTTGTTCCTGCTGCTAAAATTCTACATAAACAGGCGGCTGTTATCTTTGTTAGATGCGAATGGGCTGAGTCCGAAGTCTTTAAAATAAAAGCAGATGTACCCCAAGGAAGCGTGTTAGGCCCTATTTTATATACCTTTACACTGCAGACATTCTAGTTCAACATACGCCGACGACACAGCTTTTTAGCCACTTCAACGGATCATGAAGAAGCATCAGCAACTACAGCTTACAAAGCTGGAACCTTGGCTGCTAACATGGAACATCATCGTCAACGAAAGTAAGTAAGTCAGCGCACACAACATTCGCAACCCGGCCTAATAATTGGCCGATGGTCCGACTGAATGGGACTACTTTTCCTACAGTTATTAGGGTCAAATAACCTGGGCAGTACACATCAAAAACAAAAGAAAACAGCTGAGTCTTAAACATCGGCAAATGAATTGGCTGCTGGGCTACAGATCACAACTGAGCCCCAGAAACAAAGTCCTACTGTACAAAGTGGTACTCAATCCCATATGGACGTACTTGATTCAGCTCTGGGGCACAGCCTTAACTTCTAACATCTAGTTAATTCTGAACGCTTCCAAGGCTTACTCTGCAAAGGTTAAAAATCAGCTCATACACAGGGACCTCAAGATTCCAAGTGTAACCGACGATGTTAAAAAATACGCCTGAAGCATCAGGAGAGACTGGATCGAAACTTCAACCCGCTGGCCGTTAACCTGCTTGAAAACAGCCAACAACGCCGTCGACTTAAAAGGCACCACACTGTTCAGGCCACCCAAGCAGTTGTAGTAAACATTTCCTTATTTCCTACATGTAAACAATTTAATGTTATTTCCACTTTGTCATAAAAATTACTTGCTATCTTTGATTAAATTGATTGTAAATAAAAAAAATTCATGTTTTTTGTGCACAACATCGGTCCATTGCCAAGAGAAGACCCTCCTTGCTGACGGGATCGATTTAGCAGCTGCATTCATTCATTTTGCGGTATATCTAAATCGACGAACAAGTAAACCAAAGAATCGTGACGAATACAGCGATAACCCAACCCGAATGAAATGGCCTGGCCAGGATGCGTGAGGACTGTGAGGAGATGACATCCCCGACACCCAAGACAGCAAGGGGGAAGGAAGGGAAGGGTCCGACAGAGTCTCGCTACGAAGGAAAAGGACGACGAACAGCGACGGAGTGGAGAAAGCACAAGAAACAAGGTAAGTAACAGGACAAGGATCGGAACAGAGATGGATCAGGGGATAGCAGGGATCGACAGGGAAAGTAGAAGAGACGAAAGAAGAAAGTTGCGGAACTGGACGGCGGACGCAACCAGGGTAACGGAAGGAGCGATCTAGGAAGGATTAACGGTCGCGCCGGGGTCAATATAAGGAACTGCTGGCGCGGGTTCGGGACGGTTAGTCAGCTTTAAGGCTAACAGTGCGAAGCTCGAGGACCGCCTTTGGAGAGTCCGGAGACCAGTACGGACCAAGTTCGGGAAAATGCGCGAATCAAGTCGAGTACGAGGCCACTTACAAGTCGGGAACCATAACCGGATCAAGACACTTGTGCCGCGAGTTGCGATCACCAGCAAGAAGACGGGAACCACGGAGTCATCAAGGAGACGAGAACCACGGAGTCGACAGGAGACGGGCATCACGGAGTCGACAGGAGACGGGCATCACGGAGTCAAGCGAAGACGGCAGAGACGCAACGAGACAAGGAGCCCACAATGAGCAGCACAAGAAGAAGCCCAGGGTAAAGAAGTCGAGTGTAGCGTTTGGAAGCCTTTAGCCTTGCCACAAAGCGACCGATGGCAAGTCCGACGTACGCCTGAACTTGTCCCGCCATCACAACGAACAGGCGTAAGCTAACGCGCCGCCCTCATGAACCCACGGATAAAACCGGAAGGGGTGACCGTACTATCTTGGCGTAGGCCCAGAGAGATTAGACGGTCTTGACGACCAACCCGAGCAGCTACCAGGCCAGACGAAAGGGCACCAGCATCCAGCAGTAGAAGACACCGGAGAGCCGACGAGTACGCCCGCCCCTAACGTGGTGAGCCCCAGTTTCCAAGCTGGCTGCCAGTCACCAGACCAACTATAACAACTTATATATATAGAATGTTATATTTTGTAGATGGAGTTAAAACTTAGTTGCAAAAACAGAATGTTGTACTACATTATTTCTTGATGTCGAGCTAGAAATTAAACGTACCGCGTACTCGGAGAACGCAAAGATGTAGCTCATCATGCTGAGAGGAGTTTATGCCCTGGTTACAGCGGAGAACGACATTGATGAAATCGCAAAACTGTCTTCAGTGGACGAGGGGCTGCTGCTTCCGATTACAGTTCCTTTTTTCCGAAACCCTATACAAATGTATTTGTTAAATGAAAACCGAAACAAGAAATTGCAAGAAATTTCTAAGAGGCGTAGGTTTTAAATAAGCCCACTCGCGTCAACTATAATACTGAGAAAATATCTAGAGGAAAGTTTTTGGTAGGTGGGCTGCTGTGTGGAACATATATCATTTGATATAAGTGATGATGGTTGATGTTGCAATTCTATTACCGCAACAAAAAACAGAAGTGTCGCGATCAAGCGAGAATTAAATCAACATTTAATTTCTGGGTTTTTATTTATATTTAAACGGTTCACAAATTAGGCAAGAAATCCAACTCTTCAAGGGTCCAACGACCGAAGCGACTCACTATCAGAGGCGAATTTGAGATTGATTACGCAACTGGGAACACGTGCCAAAAGAAGTGTAAAAGACTGGCCAGGATGCGTCAGGACAATCACGTCGGGGTCACCAAATGTCGCGATCAAGCGAGAATTAAATCAACATTTAATTTCTGGGTTTTTATTTATATTTAAACGGTTCACAAATTAGGCAAGAAATCCAACTCTTCAAGGGTCCAACGACCGCAGCGAACTCACTATCAATAACCAACAACCAAAAGTGCATACTGTGCCTCCGTGCATGCTGTACGGAGATCCTTAAAACAGGATAAGTAATTCATAATTTAGAAGCCAATGCAGAATAAAATTTTCTTATGCATAAAAAAAGCATAAATTGCCAATTATATGACCATCTTCACATTTTCAGCAATTTGAATTTTTAAATGGGTTTACTTGACTTTGAGACATGTCGAACAGAGTCTTTAGAGATTACCTCTGCTATTTCTTGTTGGAAAGGAAGTTCACGTATATATATATATATTGAAAAATTTCGCAGCTAACCAGGTTTTAAGGTTAGAAGCTACCAGTCAGTCCCTTAGTATTTTGATAGATACGAATAAAAGAAGACGTTGCAGACTAGTCAGTTGGTCTAGCTTAAAAAAGCTTTACATCCACGAATATTTTCTCAGACCAAAGTCAGAAGAAAAAACCTACTTTCGGCTTTGACGTAAGCCGCGATATGAATCTCAGAGGTATCAAGGCGAGACGAGAAAAAATACATCTGTTATATATGCAGTTTGTGCGTCTGCGATACCTGGTACCAGGGCTACGGGCCGTACTTGTAGTTACGGCGTAACTTGTAGTGATTTCTAGCCGCTTAAAATTATTTGATCTGAAAAGAGACAATCAGGGAGTCTTTCCAGAATGCTTCTTTCCGGAATGACGAAAAATTAGAAAACTGGTCTAGCGAAATAAGAACGCTGATGCAGAAATGGGCCAGACAAAATTAAATTAAAGACATAACAAAAAAATTAATTCTCAAGGACTATATCAATGCGCGATAATGACGCATCTAGTTGGTCTTACCTGTCATAAGTACCACCACAGTGGTGACAGAAGAGGTTAATCTGCGACTTTTATAAAATTTTAAGGTAACAGGTACACTAATATTGATGTATCTACCGCTGCAAAAAGCTGGACTAAATCTGGATGCCCAGCATATACTCAACTAATGCAAATTAGCCTCACCCTCAGCGGTTTAACTTTTTGTAACCTTCAGACCTTCACTAAACAGAGTAAATTTGCAAATTTTTAAACTTTCGTGAAAATTTGGTTATCTACTGGTTTCTCTTTTGACAGCTAGGCAAAGTACAGCTTTTAAGTTTAAATTACGAGTACATTGATAATCCATGTGCTTTATGACCAACAATAATAAGATCAGTTTTCTTTTGCTTTGTTTTGAAGGTTCACGAAAAAAGCAGAATCACTTAGAAGAGTTTTTTTTAAATCTTAGGCACATCAGTGCCGAATTAGCACAAACTAACTATTGTGGTGTATCATAATAAAGTCAACCACAAAATCAGTTTTTAAAAATAAAATCTAAAATTCCCCATGATAATGTTTAAAAGTATGCTTAGCTTCGGATGCTTACATTAAATTACATTACAATTACATTAAATTGGTGAGAATAATAATGGTACTAGTAACAATGATGTAAATCCGTGGTTATTTAATTTACATTTCTCTCTCTCTCCGCCTTTGAGCCTACTAGTCGTCTCCTGAGCTGTTGCAGCTTCTTGTGGCTTTTGTACATCCTATCAAAAGGTCTGTCGCAACAATTTTCAAAAATCAAAATTAATATCAGGAAAGCTTTAAGAGAAAGCTTAAAAAGCGATCCCGAAGCAACAAGGGAAGTAATCAACTCAAGCTTGGGCATACGGTCGCTAGCCTAGAATAAGATTAAACAGGGCTTAAAATAAAAATATATTTTTTACAAATAATAACTGGTCGTGATTATAATTGGCGCACAACGTGAGGACCGCGTTAATTTAAAACGAAACAAAATGAGTTTCTATGTAACACGTACCAGCGGAAAAAAATATATCAAGAAACATATATAAAAATATATATATAAAAAATATATATATATAAAAATATATATTCGTACAAATTAAAAAATTTACCAAAAAAAAATAATGCAAAATAAAACTACATTGCAATCCTTAACTTAAACATCATAATCGACATTGTATCAGTACACCTATAGTTAAACGAAGAACCACAAAACAAAATAAGTAAAATCTTCAATTGATGACACTATAATATGTGACTATAATATAAACGCCGTCGATATTTTTTGTAGCCCAAACCATTTTAAACGAGAATGGAAAGCTAACTTCGGACGGAGCCGAAGCTTATATACCCTTGCAGTTAAATAGCAGCTTCTATTGATTAAAGATATAGTAAATATCGGATACAGTTAGCCGATCTTTACAAAAACATTCATAACAAGCTTAGATTCGCATAAAATAAATTTTAAAAGAAGTCCGACGCTTCTACGCCCAAAAACACGCAAGTTGCGGCATTTCCGATCGTTCAGTTATATGGCAGCTATAGGATATAGTCGGCCGATCCGTATGAAATTTTCCAGATCGGCTTAGATTCCCCTAATAGTCAATCTGTGCAAATTTCTATCTTCTATCTTCAATAACATCGAAGTTATAGCATTTCCGATCAATCAGATATATGGCAGCTATAGGATATAGTCGGCCGATTCCGGCCGTTCCGACTTATATACTGCGTCCAAAAAAATGAAGGGTGTGTGCAAAGTTTCAAGACGAAAGCTCAAAAACTGAGAGACTAATTTGCGTAGAAACAGACAGACGGACAGACGGACATGCTTATATCGACTCAGGAGGTGATCCTGATCAAGAATATATATACTTTATGGGGTCCTGGATGTCTCCTTCACTGCGTTGCACACTTTTGACCAAAATTATAATACCCTCTGCAAGGGTATAAAAATAAAATAGTACTAAAAGCCAACGACGCTTTAACAAACCACGGAGCTGTTTTACATTCCCCAATTCGCCTATCGTTTCAGCACACCCCAGCGGCGCTATTATGATAACCCACGATCTATAAATTAACGGTACTATACTATTAATTCGATGGCCCTAATTAGGGCAATGAACTGCGCTTAAATAGAACCAAAGAATTTTACCAAAATTGTAACAGCAAAAATTCTAACCACCAATACAATTCCAAAAATGCCTTTCAAAATAATAGTAGCTTCCAAAATAAAAATAATATCTTCCAAAACCCATCAAAACCCTAACAGCTATCAATACAATGACGCTCGGTTCAATCCCAATCCAAATAATAATGTTTAGACTCAGGGAAATAATACAAAATGACACAATTACATATAATGGAAAAATCAAAAAATTACATTATAATAAAAAATTAAATTTATTAACAATTATTAGGAAACAAGAGTATTTCGTCTAAAAAAATGTGATCATGAACTAAATTAGATTTTTAAGTTTCAATACCGTTATTACTAATTACATAGTATAATATTAACTGCAAATGAAGTCTTTCCGTTAGATGAGAAAGTTTATATTAAAGACTTTTTCGATTTTTATGAAATAGTATTAGGGAGGAAATTTTAAAAAAATGAAGGGCTCACATTGATTTGGAAAATGATAAAATCATTTTAAACAATAAAGAATTTCCATGCAACTATAATTAAGACATTAGTAACCGATATACCATTATTGGATAGTTCGGAGTTTAATTATGCAATTAATAATGATCTTAACGAAATGGTAATATCCACAAATATTTGAGGATGAAGTTAACAAACAAATAAAAGAAATGGTAGAACAGGGAATAAGACGTAAATCGAATCGTCCCTACTGTTCCCCCATTTGGCTTGTCCCGAAAAAACGGATGCCTCTGGAAAAAAACGTAAATTAGGAAGATGCCAATATTTCACAACAATTGCCTTAGCTAAGGATTTGCATCAAATTCAAACGGATGACAAATCAAAAGGAAAAAGTGTTTTTTATCCAAACAAGGTCACTTTGAATATTCTGTAATGCATTTTGGTTTAAAAATGCGCCTGCAACATAACAACGTTGTATGACCGAGATTGGAAAGCTAACTTCGGACTGAGCCGAAGCTTATATACCCTTGCAGTTAAATAGCGGCTTGTATTGATTTAAGATATAGTAACTATCGTATATAGTTAGCCGATTTTTACAAAAACATTCATAACAAGCTTAGATTCGTATAAAATGGATTTTAAAAGAAGTCCGACGCTTCTACGCCCAAAAACACACAAGTTGTGGCATTTCCGATCGTTACATTACAAATCGATTTGACAATATCTTGCTTTGCGCTACACGTATTTTGTTTAGGTTCGACTTAGACGCTTTGCCGTAGACCTGTAGTGCATATTTCCAGATAGGACTGAGAATCAAAGTATAAATTTGAACTTTGTTGGATAACGAAAGCTTATTTCTTGACGAAAGTAGATAGGACATACTTGCTGCCTTTGAAAGCACTGACTGCTTCACCATTGTTGTGTGCCTCTGGAAGGTGAGTCCTCTATCCAAAATCACATCAAGGTACTTGTAGTGAGACTCGTGACGAAGTACAGAACCGAGCATGGAAATGCCTGGGCAGTTTTTTGGCCTTGTAGTTTATGCCTACATTCCATTCGGTTGTCCGTTTTTCAAAACGTGATACGTACTCCTGAAGGCCTAAGGTTGCAATGTCTATGCTTGGACTCCTGACCATAACTACTGTGTCGTCGGCGTATGTTGCGATTAGCATGTCATCATCGTCAACTTCGGTACAACCACAGGAATCTGGCATATCTGACGTATACAGTGAGTAGAGTGTCGGGCCTAGTACACTTTGGTGCCTTGTGGTACACCCGCTAAGATTGGACGTTTTGACGACTTTTCACCATCGACAACAACACTAAATTTCCTATCCGACAAAAAGCGCTGTATGAGGAGGAAAAGCTGCAGCGTTAGTAGTATCTTTAGCTTGCTTAGAAGGCCGTCATGCCATACCCTATCAAAAGCTTGTTGGACATACATGAACACAGCAACTGTATACATTTGGCTTTCCATGGCTTCCAGAGCAAAATTGACTACGCGATGAAGCTGGGGTGCCGTGACTTTTTCGGAAACCAAACTGCCACCTTGGAATAGCTCTGCTCACAGTCTAGGTCTAAGAATCCGATCCAGTGTATTACTCTTTCCATCATTTTTCCCAGTGCAGGTAATAAACTATTGGGTTGTATGCGTCTACTTCGGTGGGTTGCTTTCCAGGCTTAGGTATAATTGTGATAATAGCACTTTTCCATGTACGTGGGTAGTGACTCAGCCTTAAGATGCTGTTGAACAATAGAACTATAAACAGCAGTGCTTTTGTGAAAAGAATCTTGAGCGTTTTGTTGTCTATAAGGTCCTTGCTTGGTGCTTTTTTGTTTTTGAGCTTCCCGATCTGTGTCACAACTTCGTCTAGGGTAACAGGTTTTGTGGGAAGAGCCATTTGAAAAGGCCTGTCCTGACGCATTTGAACAAGCATTCGATTTTCCATCGGAGTTAGGTTTAATGGCTTAAATCTGTCCTCTAGATTGTCAGCAAAGATATTAGCCTTCTGCTGACTGGAGCCACACCAACCACCAGCTGGACTTCTGGAGCCTTTGGATTAACCTGTCTCCTAAATCTCTTGTCTCTTGAATCGATTCCATCGAGAGTAGTTAGCCGATGCATCTGGACTCGCATTTTCCAACATATGGTCAATTTCTTGTTCCTTTTCAAAACTTTACTTAGTTGATTTTGAAAGTCTCTTGTAAATGTTGTAGACGCGCAGATCTCCTGTTCTTGTGTATTCTCGACGAACTCTTCTTTTCAGCTATATAAGTACAAATGCATTTTGTGGGAGCAAATTTCTATTTTGGTCCGGAGGTTGCCTTTAAGTTGGGGTAGCAACTCTCGCAGCGGTTTATATTTGGTCCATAAATAACGTTACGGCATCTTCAAGCTCATCTGGGTGGTTAATCACAGTGTTGAGATTTATGCTTCTGTCCAGGGTTTCCTCAAAGTTTTCAACGGAGAAGCCATGCGGTAGAAGTGATTTCCGTTTGGACTTGTATTTAGAAGTTTGACTAAGCGTTGCAACAATTGACAAATTGTCCAAGGATAGCTTGTATTTTGTTTCGACCGAGAGTTTGTTGAGTTGTGAGTGTTGGCGTGAGCCTTGTATTGGCAGAATAAAAGGTGGGCTCCCCAGTAGCTAGAATTTGACTAGAGCTAGAAGCTATGGCCTCTTGAAGACGCTTTCCTCGATATCAATACCTTAAATTGCCCCACCATTGATGCTTGGCGTTAAGGTCACTTCCCGCTAAGAATTTTGGCCCAGAGACGCTAAAAGCTGGTCAAAATCGTTTTTTTTTTCCAAGGCTCACTAGGAGGAAGATGCAAGGAAGAAGATACTCAGTAATGAGAATTATTTTGACTGAGTTATCAAGAAGGAAATAACGAAGTTTTTCGCTTTTTTTAACTATTCCTCTTGCATTCCATAATCCGATTTTTATAGCTGAGACTGTCATTTCCTAGAAATAAGAACCTGAAGTAGATCGCGTAAAGACTTGTTCGACTCAATCGTTTCCATAACTAGCTTGAAGAGTTGATCCAGCCAAGCATTAATATCAAAGATTGCCTTCTCCAAGGTAGACAAGTTTCGGTTTGGGTTGCGGTCATTTTCAGGTACATGTGGAACAGTCAGCCTAACTGCAGCGATGCTACTGTTTGGAATGCTATTTCTTGCCATATCTGCAAAAGATACGTCATCTATAGTAGCTGCCTTCGAGAATAGTTGACCGTATCGGCTTTCGTTAGTCCTAGTATTTGTTCTGCTCCTTAGACTTACTCCAGCTTTAAGTTTTTTGCTCAGTTCAATTCTAACTTTCCAGCCCTTAAAGCCTGCACGGTTTTCTCCGCAGTTTTCACACAAGCATTGGTTGTTGAGATGCCACTCACACGATTTTGAGTTGGTAGGATGGTCCCCGGCACAATTTCCACAAACCGGCTTTATAAACAGTTTTGAGTGTGTCCAAAATTTTGGCATTTATAACACTGTACCAGGTCCTTATTGCGAGTAGCCTTTTCCACGGTAACTCTATGCCTTTCAATATGCTTGATTTTTAATAACTCAGAAACAATTGAAGTCATCTTAAGATTAACATAGAACAAATTTTGCCTATCATCATTATTGACCTCGGACGTAGTCCCGCGCAAGCCAGGCTTTCTTGTGCAGTAAATATTTGTAACGCTGGAGCCTTTGTCCGTAAAGCAACGATTTATTTCCTCCTTAGGGAGTGGAGTGGAGCGGAGTGTATGTTTCTTAGCACCAACTTAAAAGGCTTGCTCTCACGGAGCTGGTGAGGCCGAAACTCGCAGTTCAAAGCAGTCAACCTACGAACAACCTTGCGGAAAGACTCGACACTATTAGTGTATGTCCGAGTAATTCCCAATTTGGATGTACGTATATCATACATATCTGCCAGGATGATGTCATCTTCGGTCCAGAGTGAGAATATCAGTAATCTTTGGAACACATATGGGCGGAGGTTTCGGTTTCGCCTGTTTAGGTTGGCTTGAACTTTGCGCTTGGCTCTTGGGATCAAATGACTCCTCATTCGTCTCCATCTTCTCAATAGAGTTTATTTCCTCAGCTAAAGGTGCGAAGCGGTTGTTGCTCAGTCCATTAGACGTCGAAGCC
This sequence comes from Drosophila varians, assembly GCA_018150405.1. Classification (NCBI taxonomy): domain Eukaryota; kingdom Metazoa; phylum Arthropoda; class Insecta; order Diptera; family Drosophilidae; genus Drosophila; species Drosophila varians. The sequence continues at coordinate 2,346,681 of JAECWK010000127.1, forward strand.
TAATTTGAACAAGCGATTCTGGCCTTATTGAAATTAGATTTACTCTTCTTAATGTTGGCTGGTTCTTTGCTGCAGTTAGGAGGGTTTCGTAGAGTGTCTATATGCTGTCTAGCCAAATCTCTTGTAAGCTTGGCTCGTAGTTCCGCTGAAGATTGGCCAGCGATTTCTTTCATCTTCTCATATCCGGACAGCTCTTTCGAGAGCATCGAGTAAGAAGGTGTGTTGCTATCTATTTTTTAATTTACAAATAAAATTTAATAATTAAGTTGATAACGACCTCTCGCTTTCGCAATGGTCAACTCAACAATAGTAGCCACCGCTGTGCAGTGACCAAAAGGTAGCCTTCGTGTGCAAGATCAGCACACGAGCGGTAGCGAGGCGTAAGCTGGATTACTTGAGGTAATTATTCAATTAATAATTATACACAAATTATTTGTGCACAATTCACCAGTCCCTGAAAGTACTTATCATATCAAAACTTATTTTAACTTATCCTGATTTTACAAAATTTTTTCTAACTTACAAGATATGCTAGTAATTTCGCTTTAGGTGAAGTACTATCTTAAAGTCACAAACCCATATGTCAACTACTCAACAATTGAAAATGAGTTATTAGCCATCGTCTGGGCTACAAAATATTTTAGACCATATCATTATGGAAGAGAATTCCAAATTCACAGTGATCATCAACTGCTACGACGTTTATTGTCGCGATCAAGCGAGAATTAAAATCAAAATTTAATTTCTGGGTTTTTTATTCTTCATACAGTTCACAAGTTACGCAAAAAATCCAACTCAATAGGTCCACGACCTCAGCGACTCTCGCACCAAAATCAACTACCGAAAGTGCATAGATGCACAATGCGTTCCACAAAGCTAACGGCTCACACAACAAACGCATTGCGCTATGCAATGCGCACGGCTGTGCTTATACTCTACAAGTGGTTTGTTTACATTTTTTATGTTTCTTCTATTTGGGGCTTGCACGGAGCCTAGCTGCTGATCCCAACATTCTCCCCCCCGTTGGAAGTCCAGCTTTCAACAACAATTAGTGGGATGGGATAAGCAGCAATATTCCATGTGTCATTCCTGGGTCTATGTTTAACGACAAGGGCGGTCCACTCCATCCAGAATGGGATTCTCCTGATCTGGGGTGACCATAAGCTTGAACCACGAGGAAGTGATGATCGCCAGGGTCTATCTTTCCTAGTCGCGCATGTTGTGCTCGTATCTCTCGTATCTCAGACTGAAGGCCCACAGAAAGGAGACCGAAAAGGACCATAGCCCAAACCATCATGCTGAGGATGAAGGAAAGATAAATGAGAGACACCTCATTCATGCCCTTACTCCTCCTCCTTCTTGCATGATTAGCGATACGGACCGCCGCAAACATCTTGGCCGGAACAGTCGAAAGCTTGGCAGAGCTCTCGGGCGCAGCAGCAGTCATTCTCAGCGAAGTCTGGCTTGGTGGCAGCATGGGCGGAACCTGGCGCTTCATCAGCAGCTGGGATTGGACATTCGTCGTCATAAACATCCCGCCGCCGGAGATTTTCCAGGCGCTCCTCCAGTGCGCCCTTGGCCTCAAGTGACGGAAGGTGGTATGTTGCTGCTGCGATGGCCCCTCGGGCTCGGCTGCCGCCACCCGAGACAACCCATCCAAGGCGCGTCTTTTGCAGAACTGGAAGACCAACACGCAACTGAACTTGGCCAACAGACAATAGGTCAAAAAATAGACTTGCGCCAATCAATAGATCGATGCGTTGCGGCTCGTGGAAGCTGGGATCGGCGAGCACTAAATTTTCAGGAATTTCCCAGTCCGACACATTTATGGGACCGCTGGGCTGAATCTCGGTGATCTTCGAGGCGATTTAAGCGGAATAATCGGAAATCGAATAAGGTGCACTTGTGAGCCAGAGTCCAACAGTGCCCGACAAGGAAACATGGCACCGGAGCGGCCACGCTCAGAGATTGTGAATGCAAGGAGGCATGATGCCTGCGATGGCATATCCGACAATGCGAAGAGTTGCATCCACGTGCAAAGTGACTTGGTTTCAGGCACACAAAGCAATGGACTAACCTTGTGGCCTCACGCCACCGTTCCTCAATAGATAAGGCGTTGAACCTCGGGCAGGCGGGCAAAGAGTGCGTTGAGGCGCCACAAAGGGAGCACGCATCGACGGGGGCGCTGGCTAGCATGCAGGATCGATTATTGGTCAGTCTCCGTCGGCCTGCATGGGCAGCCATGGCGATATCCACCGTTTCGAGCGTCCTGCATCGCTGCTCCACAAATCTGGACATAGATTCCCACGTCGGAATAGCATCCTCCTTCGAGGCCGCTTGCAACTCCTCCCACTTGGCCTGCGTGGACGGATCCAGTTTCTGGAAATGGATTTGCACAAGTAAGCAGTCTTGTATTTCCTTAGACGATCCAGAACTCATCAGCGCTCGCATGTGCCCATTGAATTTGTCGGACAACTCCCGAAGTGTTGCTACGGACCCGGGCTCAACTTCTTGAAGGTGGAGGATCTCATTTACGTGGGTCTGAAAAATCAATCGACTAAAACGGTTGCGCAAAAGATCAAGAGTCATAGAGTGTTATCATCTGAGATTTCCAAAGAACGAACGGAATCCCTCAAACAAGAGTTTGAGGGAGCCACCGGAAAGCTTCTCCATCCTCGTTAGTTGAGCGTGATTGTCAATGATCGTTTTAAACAGGGAGATAAAATCTGACCATTCTGCGTACCCGCCACTGAATGTGGGCAACGGCAACGGTGGCAGCATCGGCGCAGGCTTTAACGATCCAATAGATGCTGTGCTGGAACCATCCAGCAATGTCGAGTGAGAGGTCACACGCGAAGAGCGCCTCCCCATTTCTGACTGCAAAGTCAGGGACACCCTAGTGGCAAGACGGGTGAATTTCCAAAAGAGTAGGCTGCCAATCTCTCAATGGTTGAGACCCTCGAGAGCGTCATGAAGATCCGTGAATTTGGCGCGCAGTTGCTTCTCCAAGACGTCTAATGGAGAAAGAGGCGTGTCGTCGTTTGCTACCGCAGCTACAACCAGAACATGCAGCTCCTCCAACTCCACGTACGCTATTTCCGCCTTTTTCCTTAAATATGACTCCCTGCTGAAGCATCGGCAGCGCTGAACTCGGCTCCAGAGTCCATCATTTGGCACTAAGTTGAGCAAGAGAAATGTGAGGCGTTGGCGCTAAGCGAAAGGGAACTAATCACTTGTTGCACTTGCAAACTTGCAACAAACTGTGGCACAGATCGCGTCGGAGTCACCAAAATGTCGCGATCAAGCGAGAATTAAAATCAAAATTTAATTTCTGGGTTTTTCATTCTTCATACAGTTCACAAGTTACGCAAAAAATCCAACTCAAAAGGTCCACGACCGCAGTGACTCTCGCACCAAAATCAACTACCGAAAGTGCATAGAAGCACAATGCGTTCCACAGAGCTAACGGCTCACACAAAAAACGCATTGCGCTATGCAAACTCGGCTGTGCTTATACTCTACAAGTGGTTTGTTTACATTTTTTATGTTTCTTCTATTTGGGGCTTGCACGGAGCCTAGCTGCTGATCCCAACAGTTATATAACCTGAAAAAAACCAAATATGAAATTAAAAATGGAAAATACTACTCAACGAATATACTTGTACAATCGAGTATATAGTAGGCAAGGAAAATTATAAGGCTGACGCACTATCAAAGATAAAAAAGAAGAAGTTTTTCTAGGAGAAAGTGTTGTAGCAACAATTTACAGCGCGCAAGAAGGTAACAGTAATTATATCCCTATAACGGAAATACCTTTAAACTATTTTAATCGTCAAATATAATTAAAACGAGGGGAAGTTGACCAAACAAACACATTCGTCCTTATTTGGTCAAAAATTGCCCGAAAGTAAACCCTTTAATATCTTTAAAGGGACAAAATTTTTCCAAATTTTAAAAGATGGGCATTTGTGGGCATTTGCTTTTATTTCAATTTCAAACAAAAAATATTCAAAAAGTCAAATTTTAAATTTTTCGAAAATTTTCATTTTTGAATATTTGGCATTTAATGGGCAATTAAATGCACCCTTTTTTCCAGAAAATATCGTTTCACTCGACCCAACTTCACGAAGCTCAGCGAATCGTGTAATTGTGACTGACGGTAATTGGTTCTCCAATGGAAGGCCAATATCACACGTAACATAGCTTGGCTTGGGCGGAAAATGGGCATCAATCAGACAACACATCGGCAGAGGCGGCTTCCTGGCTGGAGCACCTTAACACTACACTTCATTACTTTCGGCAATGGTCGGTATAAGACCTAGTCCACCAATATCCAGCTACGAGATCGGCAGCGGCGTGATTTCTGGTGAAATCAACGCGGCGAATTCGCGAATAGCCTAAAATTCAAATCAAACGTTTCGCTGGAAACTATTGAACGATTGAACGAAAGGGATTATCGTCCACGGCACATCCTAAACTCATTCTTGGAGAAGTTTATGTAGCTACCAACAACAACAAGGACAGATGCAACAAGTTTGCGGAAGGTGTCAGATGGCACAAACGAAATCCTCCTTGGTCTAGAAGCAATGAGACTGTTGGATCATCTACCTGACACTGGAGAAACTGGACGCAGATACTCGACGCAGGTGGACCGAGCGCAGTGTGAAGTTAAACTCTCCCACACTGGATGAATTCTTTAAATTTCTGGATGCACGTTGCGAGGAACTGGCTGTCAGCAAGCGTGAAGCAATTAGAGTCAAAGCTACAGCCTCAATCGGTGACAATCGGCACAAGAAAGTCACATATTCTATGGTTGCGCTTGAAGGAAACAAATCCAGCAAATGTCAATCAAATGAGCATCTTTTGTATGGATTCATGGGCAATTTACGGGTCTGTCTGCAGGGCAAAAGAGATCGTTTGCTAAGAAACACTCGACACTGCAACGGTTTTTATCAAAATCACTCAAACACCTGGGGATCAGGAAGATCCAAACTCACCCGATGCAACGGTGACTAGCAGTCACATCGCACAAGCTGATGTGCACATGTGCACAGGCCACTACGAACAACAACACAAATGGATGGAAGAGAAGCACTTCCCCACGGCTATGGTCAACGTTCAAAACGCAAATGGAGATCTGACAGCTTGCCGACTCCTATTGGACACCGGCTCAAAATGGTCGTAAGTATCTGAACGCTGTATTCACGCACTTGGATTGGCTCGTACACCATCACGGATTGGCTCGTACACCATCACGCATATTGGTTACGGGAATCTCATCGGTAAAAGCAGACACTACAAGGGAATGCAGTACTCTACGCATCCAATCCAGAATTTCACCCGATCATCTAGTTGTCCAAGCTCATGTGCTTGGATCACCCCATCATTGAAAAGCCAGAGCATCGACACGTCTGTACTTCAAGTCACCAGCGATCTGGAACTGGCAGCTTCACAATTCAGCACAAATGCGCCAATTGAGACTCTTTTGATCAGCGAGCACGTATGGAGTGGTATCACTTGAGGGAAGATCTTCGACGACAAGGGAAAGCTGATCGCAATCTTATCAATCTTTGGATGAATAATTACATCAATATTTTCACCTCAAGCAAGTGTAGGATGGTAGATGTATCCCAATTGCCATTCTTGTTAGATTTGTAGATTTGTTTGTAGATTCGAAGATTTGTAGACGTATCCCAATTGAGTCAATTTATTAGTGGTAACGAATTTATTTAATCGTGCTCCTTAGAGCGATCAGTTCGGGACCCTTTTTACAACTGAATTCTTAAGTCTAAGAAAGACTAAGCTTAGCGGGCTGCGCCGACGGCGCGGTTGGTTATATATATGCTATATATATAAGGGCAAGACTTGCAACGTGCGCATATGTACATATACATGGATTCACACAGCTTAGCTGGTGGAAAAATATTCAGAAACAGTAAACATTCATTGGGTGGTCATATTTCGTTTGCACTTAGAAGCGCAGACCACTTATGTGTACGGTTTACGACTGATACATTTTGATACTCTGTTGATACAGTGTATACTCGGTATATGCGCATGCTACATCTCCTCTCTCTTTAAAAATAACGTAATAAAATGAAGTTATATTCTAGATTATATTAAATATATATTTTTTTGTGTTTTTGTGTATGGCCATACTATTTGTTCTTAAATTTTTTTTTACAAATATCTAATTTAATTTTGTGTATATGTTAGTATAAATGTGTATTATTGTTATTCTTTTGCATAGTCGTCTATGTTATAAACAGGGTCTACTTTTTTCGATGTATTAAATTCTTCGAATTGTTTAGGAATTCTTCCATAAACAAGCTCGTAAGGGCAATAGTCGTGTACTAATGAAGGTGTAGTATTAAAACAGTATGTTAAATAATTCAACCATATGTCCCAATCATTTTTGTCTACCGAAATGTATGAACGAATGTATTCATTGAATGTTCGGTGACTCCTTTCAATAGTACCTAATGTCTGGTGGTGATGAGCTGTAGAGTGTATATTACTTATTTTTATATACTTACACAATTCATCTAAAAGTGAATTTTTGCATTCCGTACCTTTGTCCGTTATGAACGTCTTCATTGGACCGTACATCAGTAGAAAAGATTCAAATATTGCTTTAGCCACTGTTTTTGCGCTTTTATCCGGTACTGGTACCGTAACAAGGTATTTTGTTAAATCGCATATTGCAGTAACTGCATACTCATTGTCATTTTCAGTTTTTGGTAATGGTCCAATTGTATCTATTAAAACAATATCAAAGGGTTTGTCTGGTGTTTTAGTTATTATCATTGGTGATTTTGTATGTCTTGTTATTTTGGCTTGTTGGCGTGTCACGTGTCATGTTTTTCCAAGAATAATGTCTCTTTAGTTTTGCTAGCGTTTTAGTTTTGCCAGTATGTCCGCCATATATTGGATCGTCATGTAGTGTAGGCAGTATAGCTTCTTTTTCTTTTTCATTTATTATTTTGGTCACCGGGTTGAGAAGCGCTACTCTTAAAATATTTAATTTTTTATTGCCCATATTTTTAAAAGAATCTATTGAAACATAGAATTCAAAGATTTCCTCACTCAGAGCCTTTTTTAGTTGAGTAATCTTGTTTATACCGGTTATATTTTCAAGCCTTTGGAAAAATTGATCTAGATTGAATATTCCATTGGTATAAAAGTCATCAACATTAATTCTTGCAACTACATTTTTCCCTTTTTTAAGAGAACAACATAATTTTTTTAGATGCAACTCTCTACTTTTTTAACACAACCTTTTAAACATCTTCATTGCGAATGACGTTATATATTTTGGGCTCAGAAGCTTATTCTAAGGGTTGCATTGGCAATTCCCTTTCATTATCTTTATTTCCGCAGAATTTCTGCCTACTTTGATTTCTTGTAGTGACTTTTATTTTTTTTCGCGGCTCCCACTGCATACGTACTGCCCACCTCCCGCCCAACCGACCGAGGGGCGCTGCCGTTTATCGTACGGCTCGAATCGCGGGGAAAGATCCGAGACGAGGAATAAGTATTTTAATAAGGTTACGAGGAAGAGTTACATTGTTGCTCTCTTAAGTGGGAAAGAATCGAGGATTTCATGCAAGAGTTCTGTGAAATGATTTGATAGAGGTTATTGTAGTCAGAACATAGTACCCTGAAAGGGTCATGCTGGGCATATGTTGACCTACAAAAGTTAAGAAATAAGGGGAGGAAAGTTCGAGAGGCCCTAAAAGGAACGTTAAATTTTAACAGACTTAGAAGGTTCTGGTTGTCGATTTCACCATTAATAAGGTTATCGATGAAAACTACTCCCAGCATAGTCGGGATAGTAGGGATGGTAAGTTTATTAAAAGTAGTCTGCTATGATAAGACGGGAGTTGAATACTTGCATCCCAGTTTAGACCCCTAAGAGCAAAAAGGAGAAAGTTCTTTTGTACTGATTCAATACGGTCTTGATGAACCTCATATTGGGGACTCCAGACACATGAACCGTATTCAAGAATCGGGCGAACTAAAGATATGTAAAGAGTTTTGGTTATATAAGGGTCATTAAATTCCTTTGACCATCTTTTAATGAAACCAAGCACACCCTTGGCTTTATTAACCATTGCCGATATATGGTCGGTAAATTTAAGCTTGAAGTCTAATAGGACACCTAGGTCGTTAACCTGAGTTAATCTTTCTATGGCGGTCCCATAGAAAAAATAAGTTGCCTGGATGGGGCTTAAGCGATAGAATGACATAAGTTTGCATTTTGACCCATTGAGTTTTAAGTCATTAGCAGAACATCAATTTTGGAACTTGTCCAGATTGGACTGAAGTTTGTATTGGGCAGAGGAAGATTTATACTGAAGACACAGCTTAACGTCATCTGCGTACATAAGTACCCGAGAGTTCGGTAAAGCAAAAGGCAAGTCATTTATAAAAATGGTAAAAAGTAAAGGCCCGAGATGACTTCCTTGAGGGACTCTAGATGTAGCTCGGACTAGGCAGGAGAATAGATCATTAAAAAGGACGCGTTGGGTTCTTCCAGAAAGCCAACTGGAAATCCACGTAAGAAGGTTAGTAGGAAATCCCAAAAGATCGAGTTTTCTCAAAAGGAGTGAGTGGTTTACAGAGTCAAATGCTTTACTAAAGTCAGTGTAGATGACATCTGTTTGAAGGGCAATTTGGAAGCCATCAATTACAAATGATGTCAGCTCCAACAAGTTGGTGGTGGTAGAGCGACTCCTGATAAAACCATGCTGACATGGAGAAATGATTGAAATACAGAGGTGCTGCAGATGAGGAGTAATAATTTTTTCAAATAGCTTTGGAATTGCTGACAATTTAGAGATGCCTCTATAATTGGTAGCATCCGATTTTCCCCTTTTTTATGCAGAGGAATTATAAAGGATTCCGTCCACAAAAGGGAAAATATCGACGTTTCCAGAGATAAGGTGAAAAGCTTTGAAAGAGGTTTGCACAATGACTCGTCGCAATTCTTTAGCACACAGCCTGGTACTCCATCGGGACCTGGTGAAAGTACCGGTTTAACCTTTAAAAGATCCGATAACAAACTACGCTCGGAGAGAGATGGACCAAAAATAAGATTGGCTGAATGAATTTCATATGTGTAGGGCTGATCAGAAATAGTACAAGGTGAATACGTTGTTTAAAAAAATTTTGCGAATAGATCTGCAATACCCTGATCTGTATTCGCAAAATAATTTTCAACATTCATAACATTTAGTGTTATGCACGGTGAAGTTCGACCGAGCTACTAAGTACCATGAAAAAGTTAGACTGCAGCCGGTTATTTACATTTGTTTTAAAGTCTATTATTGATGCTTAAGATTATTTAGGCTCCTTGTAAACCAAGGGGGGTTGTCTTTAACGGACGGATACTTCCATGCACACAAGAGTCAAAATAACTGTTCAAACTCCTGTAAAAATATTCTAAGGCGATATTTATATCATTGCATGCCAAAAGATCAGACCAATCAAAGGAAACAATTAAGTTATTGAGCTTTTTTAAGTCAGCCTTACGAAAGCAGCGAATTCTATTACCTACGCTATGAGGTTTAACTAAGGCAATGGTTTCGATTGAAACCTCAAGCGTAGGATGATATGGATCTTCTGGGGTCACCAAAGGCAGGGCTCTGGAAAGGGTGATTCCATCTGGATCAGACACAAAACATAAGTCTAGAAGCCGACCTAAAGAATTTCTGACATGGTTAATTTGACCTAAAGACATTTTTTAAACATGCCCGCAGTAAATTCATGGTGTGAAGAAAGTGATAAAGCTGTAACGTTATCGATATTTGACCAAGTGAGTTCTGGTATATTAAAGTCACCCAGAACCATCAGCTGGTATATTAAAGTCACCCAGAACCATCAGCTGGTCGCTATAGAAGGTAGGCGGTTCGGATTAAGGCGGTATATATGAACAGGTAAGAAACAGCGAATGATCGAACAAAGTGATCTTAACGCAAAGAAATTCTAAATCACCAAACTCTTGCAACTTGACCTCTTCAGAATGGAAAGAGGAGTCTACTGAGATTAGTACTCCTCCGCCTCTTTGGAGAGGTCGGTCGCCTCTGAAAGTGGTGTACCTGTCTGGGAAAACTTCGGAGCTAATGATCTCCGGCTTTAACCAGGTTTCACTAAAGACAATAACCTGAGATGCAAAGGAAAGCTATCAGAGTATAGTATTCTGATAGGTAAGAGTAATGGAGTTTGTTAGTATTTTAAAAAAGAAGTTGGCTGGTCAGTTGGTGTGGCTTTGGGGAGTTTGACTCCCAAAGGCCTGGTATTTTTTTTTTACGTTTCTCGGCTGATGTTCTTGAACGAATATGTAGTCTGGCCAGAAGCCAGGCGAACACACCGTCTCAAACATCGACAAAGGCACACATATCTTAAAGGATGATTTGCACCTCGAGAGTGCAAATTTAATTTGGAGATGTCCACAGGGGCATGCATCAATTGGGGCTGTGGCGTCACTGGTAGTGATGCCATAGGGAACAAATCAGAAAGTTGCACACGATCACTGACGCATTCGGTATCCGAATTTTTATCAGTCCTGACTCTTGCAGTTGCCAGGGTGATCAGGCGTTGAGTGATAGTCGGCAGTGCGGGCAGAGGATTAGCTGCTGCACACGGCTCCACTAGGGTGGATTTTTTGCGCTTCGGAGACTCTATTAGTAGCTGAAGGTTACTAAATTGAGAATCAAGCGCATTGAATTGATCGCTGATTTTGCGAAAACCAGCTTTCAATTCGTTAAATCCATTCCTTGTGTGCCGCATGAACGCTCTCATCTCGCTTTGCACGGCACGACAGTCGCTGCAACAAAAGTGCAAACCAGAGCTCCGGGACACTCCATCCGACAGTGAGGCTGTGAAACCGGCACATTTGGCATGTACCATGTTGTCACACAGCCAACAGGGGAGGCTTGGCTGGGATGAAGTTATTGTCTTATTTCAAGACTTAATTGCGCAGACTACTATAAATTCCATTTTTTATTAAATATTATATTTATTTTTTATTTCAATTTATGTTATACCTTGAACCACTGTACCAAAAGAAAAATAGAACAAGAGAACAGTTTGTATGTTAGTATAAGAGTTAGAGGTTAGGCTTAGAGGTAGAGATAAGCAACTCAAACGGGAATAGCGAAAAGAGCAAAAACAAATAGTACAGCAAAGCAGAGCTATGCTTGGATTAAAATTAATAAATATTAATTCTCATCAAATATATCACTGCACACGCGTAAGCTAGACGGAAATTAATTAAAGTGTTTTAAAATTGTTAAAGATTTTAAATGTATTTAAATCAAACGCCGGTTTGATCGCAAGGTAGGGGCCAAATAGTAATATAAACTATTACTCAACCCCTGATTACCCTGACAACTACAAGAGTCAGGACTGATAAAAATTCGGATACCGAATGACTTGTGACCTATGGCATCACTACCAGCCCCAATTGATGCATACCCCTGTAAAACCCACGGGGAACATTGGGTCCGGATCCCCAGTACCGACTGCTATCGCAGTCCTACAAGATGCGAGACCAAAGCCCCTAAAGGTTGTTCCTCCAACGAAATAAATATTTGTTTCACGGCTTGACCCCGATACCTAAGAGATCGATATCTCGACTTATATCAAAGCCAAAACAAAAGCCGAAATTAAGGTGGAGGACATCTCCAAATTTAAATTTTCTCTCTCGAGGCACACATCATCCTTTAAGATATGTGTGCATTTGTCGATGTTTGAGACGGTGTGTTCGCCTGGCATCTGGCCAGACTACATATTCGTTAAAGAACATCAGCCGAGAAACGTAAAAAAAAAAATGCCAAGCCTGTAGGAGTCAAGCTTCCCTAAGCCACACCAACTGACCAGCCAACTTCTATTTTAAAAAACTTACAAACTCCATTACTCTTACCTATCAGAATACCAGGGGCCTTCGTAGTAAGCTCCCTAGACTATACTCTGATAGCTTTTCCTTTGCATCTCAGGTTATTGTCTTTAGTGAAACCTGGTTTTCCCAAACACTGACCCACAAAAACTGCCGGACCTACTGGATTCTATAGCCAGTTCAGCAAATGGAGATCTCAAATGGACTACACCAACAGAACACGTACTAATGTCGAGAGCTTCACCGAGTGGCTAGATAACGCCCTAGTGAACGCACAGCTATACCACACAGGAGCTGACATCGATAATGCTGTACTCAACCTCAGGAGATGCACAACGCTGCTTTGATTGCAACACCAAAGGTTCTATGTAACAACAAAACGTTACAAAGGAACCTACATCTGTGGTCTCCAGAAGTAGCTGCGCTGCTAAACGAGAAGCGACGACGCAGAAGGATCTGGTTCCAAACTAGGTACCCCAGTGACAAAACAGCCTATAACCAAACGACCAAGAGGCTTAGTAGGCTGTTGCAGAGGTTACGCACCTGCGCATTTGAAGAATATCTGCGACAGATCGAGTCTGGGGACCCCCAGTACAAGTTGACGCGTCACATAAAGCGTCCCAAGCATAGGGTGGCCCAGATCAGAAAGCCAGACGGTGGGGATGTCGCTCGGACCAAGAGGGGGCTGATGCATTTGCTTCTCATCTTGAAGATGCCTTTAAGTCCTTTAACATGTGCTCGGAGGAGGACAGAGCAGAAACTGACAATTTTCTTGCTCTACCACACACGGACTTCAGCCAGTTGGAGCCTGTTTCGGAGGAGATAGTCAAGGAGGAGGTGTCAGGCCTCAACAACAAAAAATCTCCGGGTGCTGACGGGCTAGAGGCTCTAGCTGTTACGCTTATGCCCTTACTAGGCATACAGAAGCTTAAAAGTATATTCAACGCGTTCTTTGAGATCGGCCATTTCCCCACTTGCTGGAAACAGGCGGAAGTCATACTCATTCCTAAGCCAGGAAAGCCTGAAGCTAATCTTGCCTCATACAGACCGATTAATTTGCTGTCTGTAATCTCCAAAATACTCGAGAGAGTATTTTTGCGAAGATTGCAGTCAGTGCTGGACGAGGCTGGTTTGATCCCAGGTCACCAGTTTGGTTTTAGGCGCTCCCACTCCACACCCGAGCAGTGCCACAGAATTCTACAAAAGATCCTGGACAGCCTAGAAGATAAACAATACTGCTGCTCTGTTTTCCTTGATGTCAAGCAGGCGTTTGACAGGGTCTGGCACCCCAGATGAAAAACGAAAATTAATTAAATTAGGAGGGGCGTACCACATAAATATTATGCATTTCTCAATTCGTATCTGAGCTACAGGACATTCAGGGGCAGAAGTGGAGATGCTAGGTCTACTTACAGGCCCATTAAAGATGGAGTCCCGCAGGGAAGCGTTCTTGGCCCTATCCTCTATCCTCTATACAGGAGACTTACATGGAAAACTCACTTGCTGCGCAAACGATAGCAAATCCAAAACAAGCAGCGACAGCTATACTGGCTGGTTGGAAGAAGATCCAGACTGAAGATGCGACTAAAACTCCTCATCTACAAATCCATAGTGAAGCCAGTATGGACCTACGGCAAACAGCAATCGAATGATCATCCAGCTTGCCCAAAACAGGGCCCTCAGGACTATCGCTGGAGCTCACCCGTTCTACGACAATGTGACCATCCACACCCAACTGTAAGCGCTGAGGTCCAGCGATTCGCCGCTATGTACGTAGAAAGGCTTGAGCGACACCCCAATTCACAGGCCATCAATCTCCTGGACAACAGCTCCACGACAAGGAGGCTGAAACGGACCCACCCACTGGATCTTTGTCACGAGGATGAACAGGATTGAGCTGCAGCTAATGATCATTAAGGGCCCACTAAAGGGCCCGACAATCCAAACTCTCTTCTTATAAGACAGTTAACTCGAAAAGGTTAAATTGTTAAAATTAATTTTCGTAGGCTAATCAAACATTGTCACATTCAATATTTTATTATGTTGAGGTACCATTATAACATTTAATGATTGTCCATAACTGCGTTCAGATCTTAAATTTAACTCTTGATTGATAATATAAAAAAAAAAAATTTTAAAAAAAAGATACCTACAATAAATGTTTTGTATATATATTTACAAATAAAAAAAATTTTATTCCGACGCAAATTAGTTAAGTTTAAACTCCACATTTGACCACATGTATGAAGGAGGTAGCCTGGTAGTTTTTAATGGAGATTTGTTATCTGCGAAATAGAAGAAAAATATTAAAAAAAAAATTAAAAAAATATTTACCATATTTTCATTTATATCCATAGTTGGGTTTTTAAAAATGTGCGCTTTTAAGATCGTTTGGTAGACTAACAAAAAATATATAATGGATTTCTTAGCAATGTTAAAAAAATCGATATAAAAGATCCAAATGCCTTTAAAGCGAATGATTGTTTTTCTTTTTCAATACAATTCAATAATTTCAATTTTTTAACTTTAAAAAAAAATCATTTAAATTTTTGTTTTGCCTTGTATAAGTCTGTAATTTATTTGGTGGTAAGTTGATATTTGGGCTACTAGCGTTTAGGCAGCACAAAGTTTTCCAGATCCCAATAATCAATTCGACAATTTCACGGGTCAACGGCAAGAGCACAGCGCGAAGCAATTTTGACAACTCAAAGCTTCTAATATATATATCAATCGTAAAGCCAACAGCAACCAAGGATCAAAAGCTGTCAAGTCATTACATAGCGGCGCCTGAAGAACCTAAGCCGGTTACGCACACTAGACCTTTCCTGAAAAGCATCCGCCGCCGATATAATAAACAATAATAAGTATGTAAAAATATGTCAAAAATCACAAAATATTAATTTGCATCGAAAGCTTCGGCATACATTTTGTTATTGCTATTTTTACTATTTTCATTTAGTGTTTGTTAATTCCAAGCCTAAGTCCACGTTAAACTATTATACGTTCTTTCAAAAACATGATTTCCTTTTTGATATACTGTTAAGTACTATTGTTTGAGCTACTAAGTTTACTAGATAAAATGGAATTTAATAAATATATTAATAAATATAATTTATAAATTTAAAATAACCATGTCGAAAATTATTTATCGCGGGTGCTAGACTTGTGTTTTGTGTTTGATCTAAATGGAATCACCTTTTCCAGAGCCCTGCCGTGGATGACCTCCGGAGGATCACATCTTACCCTCTTAATAAAAATCTTTGCCTTAAATAAATCTCATTGCGTTCTTGTAGACAGCAATCGTCGGCAACGTTGTCACATATCTTAAGTATGTACGTCCGATTCTTAAGTACGGTTCATGTGTATGAAGTCCCCAATATGGGGCTTACCAAAACCTCATTAAATCAGTTCAGATGATTTTTTTTCATTTGCTCTTGACTAAAATGGGATGCAAGAATCCAACTTTCGTCTTGTTGTAGTAGACTTTTCTTAATCAACCTACCATAGTTACTAAACCGTAGGACTATGCGGGGCGTCGTTTTGATGACTAACCTTATTAATGGTGAAATCTACTGCGCCTCTCGATCATTTGGGCTGTACGTATGCGGCAGGAGCTGTACAAAAAAAACAAAATAAAAAAAATACCTCAAGTTTATTTTATTTTTATAAAAATTATAAAAGACGCATTGTAAGAAACAATTAAAAACATATAAAATTTTATTATACCGTTGCCGAGGGAATTATCATATTGGTCAGAAGTATGCGACGCAGTGAAGGAGACATCTCCGTCCCTATAAAGCATTAATATTCTTGATCTGGATCACCTCCTGATTCGATACAAGCATAAAACCACCTGTCTGTGTATCCGTTTCAAGGCGAACTAGTCTCTCAGTTTTTGAGCTATCGAAATTTAACATTTTTTATTGCCAATTTAAAAAGGAAATGGAGGAAATTAACTTTTATATAAATATTCTAAATACAAGTCTGTAAAAAACTTTTCCTCTATTTAGAACGATTTTATCTATTATAACGTATACCAATAGATGGTTTGCCTATTCATTTTATTTTGTGCAAGATTCATTTATTTTCTTGTAAAAAAATGCTATGTATTCAGGTATAAATTAATGCATATACAGACAGATGCATTTTATTGGAAATGTATTATTCTACCCTATTTTTAAGAATTTTTTTCGCCAATGCTCAGGTTACTCAGGTTTTAAGCGATGCCATTGTACTACAGTTTGTCTATGTTTTGAGATCATATCCTGCCAGTGTTTCGTTTCCGAAGCTCCAAAAATATTTTTCCCTGTATAAGAAAATTCAATGTTTCAAAAATGTTAAATGTTATAAAAAAAAATGTAAAAAAGTTTGTTTTTTTAATTCTTACCAGCTAACAATATCCGACCTATTAATTCATTTCTACCAATGTTATCGAAGTCCATTACCATAACGTCTAGGGAGCATTCTCTTATTTTTTCCCATGGCACGTTGAAACTAAACGATTCGTTAATCACTGGGTTTAATGTGCAAGTAAATATAGGCGTTTTTCTCTCTTCCACAATCACAATCTTCCAACAATCAAGTTTTCACATCATTATAATTATTTAATTATCGTTTTCACTCCGCTAAAATTATAAATTAATCAATAATGCATTTCATTTGGTGTAAGTTCCAGGTCCCTTAGTCATAACTAGTTTTGAGGTTCTCAAGGGCATTGCGTTATAGTAATCGCCTTTTCTTTTTAAAGATTCACATATATGATATTTTTACTTCGTTTGTCGAGAACTTACATAACTGTCAATGGTAAATCGTAATGATAAATGTAAATGTAAATTTTTTCTTTTAATTTTATTTTTAGTTGACAAACGGCCACAGCAAAGGCTTTACATCCGAATGAATGTGTTAACAGCCGATTAGTGAATTAGGCTATTTGCTTGAATTGCATTTTTATATTAGATCAAATATGTTTGATCGTTTTAAAAAGTTTATAATATGCATGATATTTAAATGGGGTTCCAGGAGTAGAGGCGACATTGGGTGAATGTTGAGAGAATCTGGGTTCATGGGTTAGTCTGGTTGGTCCTTAACGTAGCTTTATAATCTTGATTAGATCTCTTCTTGATTTGTTGATTTTGGAGTAATACTGGATGTGTTGATTTATAGAGTAATACTGGATTTTAATACTGTTTAGATTGATTGCTTGGTACCAGGTCGATGGTGCTTGAAAAAGGCTTGTATAGTTATTACATATGTGCCGAGCGGTTGGTTTCGGAATGGTTATTGAGGCAAAATTATAGCTTCATTTGCTGCGATGTCTTTCGCTTTCATTGCACTATCACTGGCATTGATACTGGGTAACCGAAGAATCTTAACCTTGAGCACACTCTACATCGGTACATAATAAGAAACGTCTTCTTATTATATCATCTAAGATTAGGATCAAAAATCTTATTACTTTCCTATGGATCGGGACTTACCGCACACACTGTGACAGGCAAATTAAAACTACTGGTTAATGAAAATGCAATTACTATAAAACTGCGAAAAACCAGTTAGTCAAAAAGTTTCAGAAAGTGAAAATAATATGAAGACAAATATGATGCAGTTTGTAAGAAAAAAAAAAATTAAGGTAAATTGCTTTTGCTGAGATTTCTGAGAAATTAAAATAAAAAGCTGATTAGAAATTCATAAAAAAATGTAATTCATGCTTCTGTATACGGAAACATTTTCGATAATCAAAACGAAATAGAGTGAAGAGCGTAAAGAAACTAATAATCTCCCTTATTCTTTTTAGAATATTAGGCGCCTACGTAGTAAGCATTCTTGGCTATTTTCTGTTAGTTTTCAGAATATTATAGAGATATATTAAATAGAGTTATATCACTAGAAGGGATACGCTGTGGCAACGCTGCTGACTTCTTTGAGGAGAAAGCTTATTTTCGAATAGAGAGGGGGAAGGGGGAGGATAGAATTTTTATACTTGAGCAGTAAATTTTTTTTTTTTGGTTAATTAGGGCAACGGTAACATTGGCCACTCATAGGTCCAACGCCACCGAGATTAGAAAGGAATTTGTATATAACTAACGCTTATCTTTTTTTATCATTGCATATAGTCGGTAAATTGAAGCTGTTAGTTCTATTGATCACCTGGTCGTTAACCTGAGTTGATCTTTCTAAAGCTGTCTCATAAAGAAAATAAGAAAATCCTGGATATGGCTTAAGCTGTAAAATGACATTAGATTCCATTTTTAACCTTTAAATTACCGGCAATTTTTTTACGCCACGCCCACTTGTTAAAAGGGAGTCTATTGGTTTATATAATTCTACAAAACAACCGCATTCAAAAATATTGATTAGTATACGAGTTATAATGAATTTTCAGAAAATCAGAAATTGTTTCTCTCTTTTATACATTTCCACGAACACATTAGTACTCTTCAAGTACCGGGTATAAAAACAAAATCTCAATCAAAGAAATTATAATATTTCTGTTCAAATACCAGCTTTTTAAGTTTACAAAATAAAAAAAAATGGATCACTTTAAAATACTTTATTTGCAGCTACGAATGTCAGTAAATTATTTTACTAATATTTCAACAGGTATATAACAAATATGTAATATCAAGGTGGGCTGTATTTTCAATTTTCGTTTTTTAAACTCAGTTTCCATGTATTTAATATAAATATATTAATTTTAATTTTCTACTTTTCCATTCTCCTTTTTTATTTTCCTCGTTTTCTTAGTAAACGCTTATTCCGGCAATGGTTGGCTAAATTTTAAAAGTTACTGTTAAAACTTTTAATGCGAAAATGAAAATTTTCATTTATATGAAATATTTATAATGTCGTATTATACGATACCATGTCTTTTTCAATTTATATATATTAATTTATAAATGTAACTTTTAGTAGTAATTAATTCTGTAAAATAAACAACAGTTTAATTAAATAGCTTGTAACAAATTTAAGTTATGTTTTTTCTAACAATGCCAACAATTTAACCATTTTATATACAGTTTTAACATTTTTTTTTATTTGTCTTTATTAGTTCGGCAATAAATTTTAATTTGCAAGACTTTAATTAAATAAGCTTTTATATAACTTCAGTTCATGTATTCGAAAACGATCAGGAATGGTCTCGTTTATTTTAAACCTATAATATTTGGGTCTAGAAAATTGTATTTTTATTGCCAATTTAGAAAGGAAATGGTAACTTTTTTTTATTAAAAAATCTATTCAAGCTATTATAAACGTTTTCCCAGGCATTCATTGGAATATGTATTCTGAACTATTTGAATGAACCCAATGAATCTTAATGCCTTACTAAATAATATTCTAAATATAAGTCTGTATAAAACTTTTCCTCTATTTAGAACAATTTTATCTATTATAACGTATACCAATAGATGGTTTGCTTATTCATTTTATTTTGTGCAAGTTTCATTTATTTTCTTGTGTAATAAAATGCTATGTATTCAGGTATAAATTAATGCATATACAGACAGATTTTATAATACATTTCCACCCTATTTTTATACCCTTGCAGAGGGTATTATAATTTTAGTCAGAAGTGTCCAACGCAGTGAAGGAGACATCTAGGACCCCATAAAGTATATATATTCTGGATCAGGATCACCTCCTGAGTCGATATAAGCATGTCCGCCTGCCCGTCGGTTCGTCTCTCCATATGTGTGTCTGTTTCTACGCGAAGTAGTCTCTCAGTTTTTGAGCTATCGTCTTGAAACTTTGCACACACCCTTCTTCCGTTGCACGCAGTATATAAGTCGGAACGGCCGGGATCGGCCGACTATTTCCTACAGCTGCCATTAAACTGAACGATGGGAAACTTCCATGTTTTTAGAGATAGAAACAAAGAAAAGATTCTCTTTTGTGAGAATCTAAGCCGGTCTGGAAAATATTATACGGATCGGCCGACTATATCCTATAGCTGCCATATACCTGAACGATCAGAAATGCCACAAATTTCGTTTTTTTGGGTGTAGGAAGCGTCGGGCTTATTTTAAAATCCATTTTATATGAATCTAAGCTTGTTATGAATGTTTTTGTAAAGATCTATATCCCATATTTACTATATCTTTAATCAATAGAAGCCGCTATTTAACTGCAAGGGTATATAAGCTTCGGCTCCGTCCGAAGATAGTTTTCCATTCTCGTCAAGAATTTTTTTCGCCAATGCTTAGGTTACTCAGGTTTTAAGCGATGCCATTGTACTACAGTTTGTCTAGGTTTTGAGATCATATCCTGCCAGTGTTTAGTTTCCGAAGCTCCAGACCCATTTTTCCCTTTATAACAAAATTCAATTTTAAAAAAATGTTAAATGTTATGAAAAAAAAATTTTGTTTTTCAATTCTTACCAGCTAACAATATCCGACCTATTAATTCATTTCTACCAATGTTATCGAAGTCCATAACCATAACGTCTAGGGAGCATTCTCTTATTTTTTCCCATGGGACGTTGAAACTAAACGATTCGTTAAACACTGGGTTTAATGTGCAAGTAAATATAGGCGTTTTTCTCTTTTCCACTTTTTTATCTCCGAACTGAAGCCACACTTTTACATAAGGATCTAAAAAAAACAAATTTTATATTATTATTATAGTTATTTTTTGGTCGATTTCACTCCGCTAAAATTATAAATTAATCAATAATGCATTTCATTTGGTGTAAGTTCCAGGTCCCTTAGTCATAACTAGTTTTGAGGTTCTCAAGGGCATTGCGTTATAGTAATCGCCTTTTCTTTTCAAAGATTCATATATCTGCATATTTTTGCTTCGTTTGTCGAGAACTTACATAATTGTCAATGGTAAATGTAAATGTTTTCTTTTATTTATATTTTAGTTGACAAACGGCCACAGCAAAGGCTTTACATCCGAATGAATTGCTTGTTAATTGCAAACAAATATGTTTGATCGTTTTAAAAAGTTTATAATATGCATGATATTTAAATGGGGTTCCTGGAGTAGAGGCGACATTGGGTGAATGTTGAGAGAATCTGGGTTCATGGGTTAGTCTGGTAGGTATCTCTTCTTGATATGTTGATTTTGGAGTAATACTGGATTTTAATACTGTTTATATTGATTGCTTGGTACCAGGTGGATGGTGCTTGAAAAAGGCTTGTACAGTTATTACATATGTATGTATGTTATACTTCTTATGTCTTGTTTAAACCTCACACACACTGCGACAGGAAAATTAAAAATACTGGTAAATAAAAATGCAATTACTATAAAACAGCGAAAAGGCAAGTAGTCAAAAAGTTTTATAAAATGAATATAATATGAAAATAAATAAAGGTAAATTGCTGTGCTAAGATTCATGTAAAATTAAAATAAAAAACTGATTAAAAAACCGTAAAGAAATTCACGCTTCTGTATACGGAAACATTTTCGATAATCAAAACTGAATATATTGAAGAGTGTAAAGATATTTATAACCTCCCTTATTCTTACTTTTCAGAATATTATGGGCTTACGTAGTAAGCATTCTTGGCAATTGTCTGTTAGTTTTTTTTTGGCATCGCAGGTTATTGTTTTTATTAAACCCTGGTTAAAGCTGGAGATTCTTATCTCTGAAGTTTTCCCAGATGGGTACACCACTTAAAGACAGGCCCAACTTCTCCAAAGAAGTGGAAAAGTTGTATAATCTCTTTCCCTTCTGAAGAGGTCAAGTTGCCAGAGCTTGGTAACTTAGAATTTCTTGGCGTTAAGACCACTTCGTCTAATCAATCGCCGTTTTTATGCTGTTCTAATATACCGCCTTTATCCGAGCCGTCACGTGGAACTATTTGTCTTCTATTCATTCAGGTTTGAATCTTATGTCCGATAGCGACCAGCTCGTGATTCTGGATGACTTTAACATACTAAAAGTATCTTGGTCTAATAGGGAAAATATTCCAGCTTTATTATCATTTCACTGCTGGCATGTTTGACATACCTGTAGATCAAACTAACCATTTCAGAAACTCGCCTTCTACACTAGTCTTTTGTATCGGATCTTTTCAGAGCCCTGTCGATTTATTCGCCAAATTTTTTGAAGAAAGTATTCACATCTAACTATTTCCGATATTTTGGGATTTCCCTTTAACCTTCTGAAGTGAATTTTCAGCCAACACCTATTTAATGTTATAAAAGTTAACGTTTCTCTTGGGTCTCTAGAAATTTCTATTCTTTATTCCTTAATTTTTGTATATCAATATATGCCCAGCATGATCCTTTCTGACTAAAATAATCTTTATCCTTTCATTTTACTCTGCTCTTCTTACATGAAATATTTTATGATATTAACCACATATTAATGTCCGCTTGGACATACCTTCATACCTTCATATTCTTCATACCTTCTTAAAGAATAGACAAGGATTTAAAGATTGTATACAATCTAGCTGTTCCTTTCTGGCTCTAAAATATGCTCTTAAAGCATCAGTAAGCATCTGCTTACCAAAAAGGATGGATTAAGGATTTATAGGAGTTTGAATAGTTGTTTTGACTCTTGTGTGCCATGGAAGTATCCGTCCGTTAAAGACAACCCCCCTTGGTTTACAAGGAGCCTAAATAATCTTAAACATCTCAAAAATAGACTTATAAACAAATATAAAAGAACCGGCTGCAATCTAACTTTTTCAAGGTACTTAGTAGCTCGGTCGAACTTTACCGTGCATAACGCTGAATGTTATAGAGATTATATTCGCCGCTGTCGGGTTCAGTTTACGCAGGACCCGAAGCAGTTTTATAATTTCGTAAACACAAAGCGGAAACATGTATCTTCTCCTTCCTTTCTTCCTTCCTTGCTTCAAAAATTCTTTTGCCTTCGAATACGAATCAATTAAAGAGGCATCTCTAAATTGTCAGCAATTCGAAAGCTCTTTCAAAAAATAATAACCCCTCATCTGCAACACCTCTGCAGTTCAATCATTTCATCATTCCAATGCTTCATTAGGCGTCGCTTCACCACCACCAACTTGTTGGAGGTGACTTTATTGTGGCTTCCAAAATGGCCTTCAAACAGATTTCCTCTAAACTGACTTTAGTAAAGCTGTGTCTTCAAAATAAATCTTCCTCTTGAATACGGTTCATGTTTCTGGAGTCCCCAATATGGGGTTCATCAAGACCGCAAGCTTCTTTTTCCTTTTTGCTCTAAGGGGTCTAAACTGGGATGCAAGAATCCAACTCGTAGTATCGTAGTAGTATCTAGTATCGTAGTAGACACATCTTAATAAACTAACCATCGTTTCTTAAGCATAGGCCTATGCTGGGCGTAGTTTTCATCAAAAACCTTATCAATGGTGAAATCGACAGCCAACACCTATTAGATCTGTTAAAATTTAACGTTCCTTTTAGGGTCTCTCGAACTTTCTTTCCCATATTTCTTAGCTTTTGTAGGTCAACATTATCCCAGCATGACCCTTTCAGGGATTTCTGTCCTCTATCCAATTGCCACAAACCATATGATGGTGCTGGAAGCTTTACCATATATCGACATAGATTTAGTGTTATAAAATGAAAAAGCGATAGAGAGTCGCAACGTCTCGCGACGACGACGGGCTAAAGTTTGGGCTCAACGAACCACGTTTAGATTATTCGAATAGATTTATTTTTTACCACGGGTTGAGCCAGCGATTAAAGGCTATATATATAAATATAACACGACTCCTATTGTAAGCCGCAGTTGCCCACCCGTCCTACCGGCCTTACAGATCCTGACACATCAAATCACAAGCAGGAAAGCGGGATTAAAACCTCTGAAAATCGAGAAGACCTGCTGAAACCTTTGGACCGTGAGGATCCAAGAGATGAAGAATATGCTAGTACGGAAAATGTAATGATGCAAAACAGAATTCACGAATTGGAAAAAACGGAGATCTCATCCCCCATTACAACATCGGCGATTAACGAGATGAACGCTCCAACGATTTAAGAGTAGCAAACGCGGTTACGTCTCAGCCGCACGTCAACATGTTCCACGATAACGAAACAACATCTCGCCCTAAAGTTTATCTGGCTACGTCTCAGCTTCATGTAAAACGTACCAGGACAACGGCACAACGTTTCGACACCAAGTTTATTCGGCCACGTCTCAGCCGCACGTAAACACGTACCAGCAAATTTATTCGGCTACGTCTCAGCCCTACTTTAGCCTTTTTTTTTTTATTTATTTAAATAAATTTGGAAATTTTATTCTTAAGATTAGCGCACTACAACCCTATTGATTTAATTTTAATCTAATCAGTTTTTACATTTGACTAAAATACTTAGTCTAAGCGTTACTTAGGGAAAGAAATGATTTTGATTTATGAAGGTAAATTTGAACAGGATGAGAAATTTATTATATCACGATCCGGTCTGGTAGGTCTTGAGAGTGGTGACGTTAGCTATAGATCGCACGCACATACAACGCATCCAAGTATGCTATACACCACGTCGAAGCCGCACATCCATGGCAACGAACCACGAATAATTGGAAACTTCGCACCCACGTTTACGAATGCAAACGTTTCCCTTTCCTCACAACTCGCCTATTTTGCAACGCCACAACATAATTCACAACACGCATACGCCGAAGCTACAGAATATACCTTTCCTCAGGGATACGAAGACCCAACGCTAGACAGGCTCCAGGAACGTGCTAGGTCAACGGAGCAGCACCCGGATACGACGCTAAGTATCATTATCAACAGAGGATCAGTGATATTGTTGCCCTCCTTGCAGACTTCGATCTTTCATCGAAAAGCACGTCCAACAATAATCAATTTGTAAAACCGGTAGAATCACTTCGAAAAGCATACGACTGCAAAGGTGGTGCTCTGATATTCGCCGTTCAACGGAAGAGGTGTGGTGCCGTCCTCCATTGGGTAAACTCCAGCGAATAAATCTTAAAGACATGGTCAGAGTTTTCGTCTAGGTTCCAAAACGATTTTCCGTGCCTCAGTAGCGCCGCTGACGCTCATCTAAAGAACAAGAACAAAATGTTATTCATGGGATGAAAAGGAACTCTGCAGGGTGCTGAGATTTGTACATATCAACGGAATCAACGACTACGATCTGAAGCGGAAGATATCGAACCACTATTCTTCCTCTATCAGCCTTCTTTGCATCATTATGGCATACGTTGCCCACAACGAAGTAAAATGTTATACCAGCGGCACGATGAAGAAACGGGAATGAAAGCTACGTCTAACGAAAATATGGAACTCACGATTAAATGTTACAACTGGCATAAAATTGGGCACTATTGGTCAAAGTGTCCAGAACCACAACGTAAGCCCCGTTGCACGCACTGCAATCGTACCACCCATAACTTTAACGACTGCCTTGAGAAAACGATCCTGAAATAAAATCGACTCAACGGCTTGCGCGGATATATGCAAGCCAATTTCAGTAAACGGAAACGAGAAAATAGCATTTGTGGACCCTGGTAGTACCTGAACCTTGATTCGCAAGACGTTCTTCGAGAAGATAGGCGTCCCAAAGTCTTGTGCGATTACGCTAAACAAATTTGAAGGTGGTAAATTCTTTTGCCGCAGAAGCTGGTCGCCAAGGCTAAGATAGACGAATTTTCTCTTGCTGTCGAAAAACTCATTGTGGAGGACGACCTATTATCACAAAATATCCTGTTGGGCAACGATATATTGTGCGGCTACTGAAATAAGCTCATCATTGAAAACCAGCGAAATCCAACAAATCGAAAAGACAATCAACGAAAACGCAACTTGCTTCGCCAACAAAATAAGCGAACTTGGAAAATGTTCACTGCCGAAAATGGAGATTTCTCTCGTCCGACGTCTCATGCTACGTCAAGCCCTACCGAACGCAATTCACACTTCGCCCTGCAGTCTCCAACATCATTGCCGAACTCCTCGAAAACGACATTGTCACGCCCGACGGACACTACACAACCGGATGCCTTATGAACTCGTCAACTCTCCATCGGTATTCCAATCACTAATGAATCGAATCATCAAAAATATAAATACAGGTGAAGTACTGGCGTATTTAGACGATATAAATAATTCCTAGCAAAACGTTCGATGAAGGAATTCAACGACTCGAGAAATTCCTCAAATTCTTAAAGGAAACTAACCTTACTCTTTGTTACGATAGATGAAAGTTCCTTCAAACGTAGATTACCTTCCAAGGACACATCGTTACCAAAGACGGGATTACACCAGGCGACCATAAAGTTAGCGCTATCAAAAACTTTAAGTTTACTACGAACGTCACGGAAGTTAAAAGATTTCTCGGTCTCACCAGATGTTTCAGAAAATTTGTTGACAATTATTCGCCACTCACCAGACTCCTACGTAAATCGGAGCCCGTAAGCTTTGTATGGACAAAGACCAAACACGACGCTTTTGAAGATTTGATCGAAAAATTAACTTGCGAACCTGTATTAACGTTATACGAATTCTCAGCCCCCCCACGAGGTGCACACGGATGCTTGCGCCATAGGAATTGCTGGTGTGCTTCGTCCAGTGATCTTTTTCGGTCGGTTGTACAAACACTGAAAGCCGCTACCATAGCTAAGAACTCGAAGCTCTTGGCGTTATAGAGACTCTTCAACGATTCCGCGTATACCTTTTGGGTAAACCTTTTAGAGTCATCACCGATTGCGCTGCCATTTTAACGAATAAGAATGGCAAGGAGATGCCTCCTCACGTCAAACGCTGGTGGAATAAAATCCGAGAATACGATTGCGAAATTAGCCACCGAGCCGGAACTCAAATGACTCATGTTGATGCTTTAAGTCGTGCCCCCGATACCGCCCACACGTTTGCCATCGATGAATTCATCAACGTTATCCATTTGCACGTCGATGAGTGGCTATTGATGATGCAGTTACAGGATCCATCGGTGACGGTATCTGGAAAACGACATGACGACAGGATTAAGCAAATCAAATCGGACTACGAAAAACCATCACCTATATCGAAAGGTTGAAAACGGAATAGCTTTTGTTGTGCGTCACGGAAGTTAAAAGATTTCTCGGTCTCACCAGATGTTTCAGAAAATTTGTTGACAATTATTCGCCACTCACCATACTCCTACGTAAATCGGAGCCCGTAAGCTTTGTATGGACAAAGACCAAACACGACGCTTTTGAAGATTTGATCGAAAAATTAACTTGCGAACCTGTATTAACGTTATACGAATTCTCAGCCCCCCCCACGAGGTGCACAAGGATGCTTGCGCCATAGGAATTGCTGGTGTGCTTCGTCCAGTGATCTTTTTCGGTCGGTTGTACAAACACTGAAAGCCGCTACCATAGCTAAGAACTCGAAGCTCTTGGCGTTATCGAGACTCTTCAACGATTCCGCGTATACCTTTTGGGTAAACCTTTTAGAGTCATCACCGATTGCGCTGCCATTTTAACGAATAAGAATGGCAAGGAGATGCCTCCTCACGTCAAACGCTGGTGGAATAAAATCCGAGAATACGATTGCGAAATTAGCCACCGAGCCGGAACTCAAATGACTCATGTTGATGCTTTAAGTCGTGCCCCCGATACCGCCCACACGTTTGCCATCGATGAATTCATCAACGTTATCCATTTGCACGTCGATGAGTGGCTATTGATGATGCAGTTACAGGATCCATCGGTGACGGTATCTGGAAAACGACATGACGACAGGATTAAGCAAATCAAATCGGACTACGAAAAACCATCACCTATATCGAAAGGTTGAAAACGGAATAGCTTTTGTTGTGCGTCACGGAAGTTAAAAGATTTCTCGGTCTCACCAGATGTTTCAGAAAATTTGTTGACAATTATTCGCCACTCACCAGACTCCTACGTAAATCGGAGCCCGTAAGCTTTGTATGGACAAAGACCAAACACGACGCTTTTGAAGATTTGATCGAAAAATTAACTTGCGAACCTGTATTAACGTTATACGAATTCTCAGCCCCCACGAGGTGCACACGGATGCTTGCGCCATAGGAATTGCTGGTGTGCTTCGTCCAGTGATCTTTTTCGGTCGGTTGTACAAACACTGAAAGCCGCTACCATAGCTAAGAACTCGAAGCTCTTGGCGTTATCGAGACTCTTCAACGATTCCGCGTATACCTTTTGGGTAAACCTTTTAGAGTCATCACCGATTGCGCTGCCATTTTAACGAATAAGAATGGCAAGGAGATGCCTCCTCACGTCAAACGCTGGTGGAATAAAATCCGAGAATACGATTGCGAAATTAGCCACCGAGCCGGAACTCAAATGACTCATGTTGATGCTTTAAGTCGTGCCCCCGATACCGCCCACACGTTTGCCATCGATGAATTCATCAACGTTATCCATTTGCACGTCGATGAGTGGCTATTGATGATGCAGTTACAGGATCCATCGGTGACGGTATCTGGAAAACGACATGACGACAGGATTAAGCAAATCAAATCGGACTACGAAAAACCATCACCTATATCGAAAGGTTGAAAACGGAATAGCTTTTGTTGTGCGTCACGGAAGTTAAAAGATTTCTCGGTCTCACCAGATGTTTCAGAAAATTTGTTGACAATTATTCGCCACTCACCAGACTCCTACGTAAATCGGAGCCCGTAAGCTTTGTATGGACAAAGACCAAACACGACGCTTTTGAAGATTTGATCGAAAAATTAACTTGCGAACCTGTATTAACGTTATACGAATTCTCAGCCCCCCCACGAGGTGCACACGGATGCTTGCGCCATAGGAATTGCTGGTGTGCTTCGTCCAGTGATCTTTTTCGGTCGGTTGTACAAACACTGAAAGCCGCTACCATAGCTAAGAACTCGAAGCTCTTGGCGTTATAGAGACTCTTCAACGATTCCGCGTATACCTTTTGGGTAAACCTTTTAGAGTCATCACCGATTGCGCTGCCATTTTAACGAATAAGAATGGCAAGGAGATGCCTCCTCACGTCAAACGCTGGTGGAATAAAATCCGAGAATACGATTGCGAAATTAGCCACCGAGCCGGAACTCAAATGACTCATGTTGATGCTTTAAGTCGTGCCCCCGATACCGCCCACACGTTTGCCATCGATGAATTCATCAACGTTATCCATTTGCACGTCGATGAGTGGCTATTGATGATGCAGTTACAGGATCCATCGGTGACGGTATCTGGAAAACGACATGACGACAGGATTAAGCAAATCAAATCGGACTACGAAAAACCATCACCTATATCGAAAGGTTGAAAACGGAATAGCTTTTGTTGTGCGTCACGGAAGTTAAAAGATTTCTCGGTCTCACCAGATGTTTCAGAAAATTTGTTGACAATTATTCGCCACTCACCAGACTCCTACGTAAATCGGAGCCCGTAAGCTTTGTATGGACAAAGACCAAACACGACGCTTTTGAAGATTTGATCGAAAAATTAACTTGCAAACCTGTATTAACGTTATACGAATTCTCAGCCCCTCCACGAGGTGCACACGGATGCTTGCGCCATAGGAATTGCTGGTGTGCTTCGTCCAGTGATCTTTTTCGGTCGGTTGTACAAACACTGAAAGCCGCTACCATAGCTAAGAACTCGAAGCTCTTGGCGTTATAGAGACTCTTCAACGATTCCGCGTATACCTTTTGGGTAAACCTTTTAGAGTCATCACCGATTGCGCTGCCATTTTAACGAATAAGAATGGCAAGGAGATGCCTCCTCACGTCAAACGCTGGTGGAATAAAATCCGAGAATACGATTGCGAAATTAGCCACCGAGCCAGAACTCAAATGACTCATGTTGATGCTTTAAGTCGTGCCCCCGATACCGCCCACACGTTTGCCATCGATGAATTCATCAACGTTATCCATTTGCACGTCGATGAGTGGCTATTGATGATGCAGTTACAGGATCCATCGGTGACGGTATCTGGAAAACGACATGACGACAGGATTAAGCAAATCAAATCGGACTACGAAAAACCATCACCTATATCGAAAGGTTGAAAACGGAATAGCTTTTGTTGTGCGTCACGGAAGTTAAAAGATTTCTCGGTCTCACCAGATGTTTCAGAAAATTTGTTGACAATTATTCGCCACTCACCAGACTCCTACGTAAATCGGAGCCCGTAAGCTTTGTATGGACAAAGACCAAACACGACGCTTTTGAAGATTTGATCGAAAAATTAACTTGCGAACCTGTATTAACGTTATACGAATTCTCAGCCCCCACGAGGTGCACACGGATGCTTGCGCCATAGGAATTGCTGGTGTGCTTCGTCCAGTGATCTTTTTCGGTCGGTTGTACAAACACTGAAAGCCGCTACCATAGCTAAGAACTCGAAGCTCTTGGCGTTATAGAGACTCTTCAACGATTCCGCGTATACCTTTTGGGTAAACCTTTTAGAGTCATCACCGATTGCGCTGCCATTTTAACGAATAAGAATGGCAAGGAGATGCCTCCTCACGTCAAACGCTGGTGGAATAAAATCCGAGAATACGATTGCGAAATTAGCCACCGAGCCGGAACTCAAATGACTCATGTTGATGCTTTAAGTCGTGCCCCCGATACCGCCCACACGTTTGCCATCGATGAATTCATCAACGTTATCCATTTGCACGTCGATGAGTGGCTATTGATGATGCAGTTACAGGATCCATCGGTGACGGTATCTGGAAAACGACATGACGACAGGATTAAGCAAATCAAATCGGACTACGAAAAACCATCACCTATATCGAAAGGTTGAAAACGGAATAGCTTTTGTTGTGCGTCACGGAAGTTAAAAGATTTCTCGGTCTCACCAGATGTTTCAGAAAATTTGTTGACAATTATTCGCCACTCACCAGACTCCTACGTAAATCGGAGCCCGTAAGCTTTGTATGGACAAAGACCAAACACGACGCTTTTGAAGATTTGATCGAAAAATTAACTTGCGAACCTGTATTAACGTTATACGAATTCTCAGCCCCCCACGAGGTGCACACGGATGCTTGCGCCATAGGAATTGCTGGTGTGCTTCGTCCAGTGATCTTTTTCGGTCGGTTGTACAAACACTGAAAGCCGCTACCATAGCTAAGAACTCGAAGCTCTTGGCGTTATAGAGACTCTTCAACGATTCCGCGTATACCTTTTGGGTAAACCTTTTAGAGTCATCACCGATTGCGCTGCCATTTTAACGAATAAGAATGGCAAGGAGATGCCTCCCTCACGTCAAACGCTGGTGGAATAAAATCCGAGAATACGATTGCGAAATTAGCCACCGAGCCGGAACTCAAATGACTCATGTTGATGCTTTAAGTCGTGCCCCCGATACCGCCCACACGTTTGCCATCGATGAATTCATCAACGTTATCCATTTGCACGTCGATGAGTGGCTATTGATGATGCAGTTACAGGATCCATCGGTGACGGTATCTGGAAAACGACATGACGACAGGATTAAGCAAATCAAATCGGACTACGAAAAACCATCACCTATATCGAAAGGTTGAAAACGGAATAGCTTTTGTTGTGCGTCACGGAAGTTAAAAGATTTCTCGGTCTCACCAGATGTTTCAGAAAATTTGTTGACAATTATTCGCCACTCACCAGACTCCTACGTAAATCGGAGCCCGTAAGCTTTGTATGGACAAAGACCAAACACGACGCTTTTGAAGATTTGATCGAAAAATTAACTTGCGAACCTGTATTAACGTTATACGAATTCTCAGCCCCCCCCACGAGGTGCACACGGATGCTTGCGCCATAGGAATTGCTGGTGTGCTTCGTCCAGTGATCTTTTTCGGTCGGTTGTACAAACACTGAAAGCCGCTACCATAGCTAAGAACTCGAAGCTCTTGGCGTTATAGAGACTCTTCAACGATTCCGCGTATACCTTTTGGGTAAACCTTTTAGAGTCATCACCGATTGCGCTGCCATTTTAACGAATAAGAATGGCAAGGAGATGCCTCCTCACGTCAAACGCTGGTGGAATAAAATCCGAGAATACGATTGCGAAATTAGCCACCGAGCCGGAACTCAAATGACTCATGTTGATGCTTTAAGTCGTGCCCCCGATACCGCCCACACGTTTGCCATCGATGAATTCATCAACGTTATCCATTTGCACGTCGATGAGTGGCTATTGATGATGCAGTTACAGGATCCATCGGTGACGGTATCTGGAAAACGACATGACGACAGGATTAAGCAAATCAAATCGGACTACGAAAAACCATCACCTATATCGAAAGGTTGAAAACGGAATAGCTTTTGTTGTGCGAATCGTAGAAACTTGCCACGACGACGTAGGACATTTCGGATTGGACAAAACGATCGGACGAATACAGCAACGATTCTGGTTCTCTCGAACGCGGAAGTACATCAAAGATTACATTTCGACTTGTATCCAGTGTTGTTATCGCAAATCGAAAGGAGAAAAGCCAGAAGGAAATATTTCGACGACTTCATCATCATCTGGGTCCGTTTATCCGAAGCACTTGCTTTCAGCAAGTTCCTTATCGTAAAAGCCGTAAGGAACACAAAGACGACCCCAGTCATCAACGTTCTCAACAAAGTTTCGAGCCATTTCGGATTACCACGTATAATCATATCCGATCGCGGAACGGCGTTCACTTCCAATCAGTTTGTGAGCTACTGTGAAGAAAATCGAATCGAAGAATCGTCGTCGCGAGACGTTGCAAATCTCTATAAGAATTTTACATATTATAACACTAAATCTATGTCCATATATGGTAAAGCTTGCAGCACTATCATTTGGTTTGTGACATATATACAAATTCAAGAACAATTCATAAATTTAAGATTAATTATTAAATTGGTGAAATTAAATCAAATATGCTTCTACAAGGGATGGATTGCAAAATATTCTGCACGATTAAATACGAAGAAACTCTGGACACAGGCACTGCCGATTTCCATAAGGTCAATATTCGAATGATCTCGAATTCTGAGGTTAGTTCTTACGCCCGGTCTTGCAGCTCCCGTAGCTGCCCAAGCTCCAGATAATAATAGATTTAGCGGTAGCAAGGTTTGGCAACGAGTGGCCAGCAAAAGATGTTACATAGCCGAACAACTGACAGGGCGATATATATATATCACCACAAGTGATATTCTTATCCGCTGGGCTTGAGCTGCGTTTATAATTGGCTCCTGCAAGACCAAACGGTCTAATTCGATCGATGCCATCGTATAGTTGATACTCATTGGGAAATGTCCTGGGTAAAGCTTTACCCAGTTTAACGCTTTACTTTGGCAACAGTATGCATTTTAAGACACTTATACCATAAACAACCCTGCAAAGAGCTACCGGTATGGGAGCCTTTTTAATTTTAGCAGCAGCCCCAGAAGCAAGACTCTGTCAAATGCTAGCTAAAAAAAGGCGGAAAACCCGACGTCATGGACGTATCTTACTGCGCAGTAGGAGTTATCTTCCTTTTTATTGGGAAACCGAAATGGAGCTTATTAATTCAATTTCCTATTATAAATAAATACAAAATTATAATAATGCTTTAAATACTTCAAGTTTTAATTTAATTTTTTTTTTGGCGCCGCTCTCACTGCATTTGTACAGCCCAACCCCCGCACTGCTCGCACTTTAAAAACGTCACGAGGAAGAGTTACGTTGTTGCTCTCTAGGAAAGAATTGAAAATTTCATGCAAGAGTTCTGTGAGTTAATTGGATAGAGGTTATTGTAGTCAGAACATAAAACCCTAAAAGGGTCATCCCAAGCATATGTTGACCTACAAAAGCTAAGAAATAAGGGAAAGAAAGTCGAGAGACCCTAAAAGGAACGTTAAATTTTAACAGATCTACAGTTTAGACCCCTAAGAGCAAAAAGAAGAAAGTTCTTCTTTCGGTTTTGATGAACCCCATATTGGTGACTCCAGACATATGAACCATATTCAAGAATAGGACGAACTAAAGATATGTAAAAAGTTTTAGTTACATAACGGTCGTTAAATTATTTTAACCATCTTTTAATGAAGCCAACAGGAAATTATCGCTATGGACACAGTTCTAAATGATAAGGGCGGTCCACCCCTAATTTTTTATTTTTCTTTTGGCTTTATTAACCATTGCCAATATATGGTCCGTTAATTTAAGCGACACCTAGGTCGTTAATCTGTGTTAATCTTTCTAGGGCGGTCCCATAGAGAAAATAAGTGACCTGGATAGGGCTTAAGCGATAGAATGACATAAGTTTGCATTTTGACCCATTAAGTTTTAAGTCATTTGCAGAACACCAAATTTGGAACGTTTCCAGATCAGACTGAAGTTTGTATTGAGCAGAGGAAGATTTATATTGAAGACACAGCTTAACGTCATCTACGTTCATAAGTACTCGAGAGTTCGGTAAAGCAAAAGGCAAGTCATTTATGAAAATGATAAAAAATAAAGGCCCGATATGGCTTCCTTGAGGGACTTCGGAAGCAGCTCGGACTAGGCGGGAGAATACATCTTTGTTGGGTGACGCGTTGGGTTCTTCCTGAAAGGTAACTGGAAATCCACGTAAGAAGGTTAACCGGATCCCAAAAGATTAAGTTTTCCCAAAAAAAAAGGAGTGAGTGGTTTACAAAGTCAAATGCTTTACTAAAGTCAGTGTAGATAACATCTGTTGGAAGGCCATTTCGGAAGCCATTAATCACAAATAAAGTCGGCTCCAACAAGTTGGTAATGTTGGAGCGATGCCTAATGAAGCTATGATGAAATGAAAAAATTCTTGAACTGCAGAGCTGTTGCAGATGAGGGGTTTTTATTTTTTGAAAGAGCTTTGGAATTGCTGACAATTTGCCTCTATAATTTGTAGCATCCGATTTTTTCCGTTTTAATTATTATAAATATTATAAAAAAAATTTTCGAATAGATCTGCAATTGAATAGATCTGATCCATAATCGCAGAAGAATTTTGAAATGAGAGCAAGGAAGGAAAAGATACATGTTTCCGCTTTGTGTTTACAAAATTAAAAAAACTACTTCGGATCCTGAGTGAACTAAACCCAAAAACGGCGAATATCTAATATATAAAATTTTCATGCCATGCTTTTAGTCATTGAACTCCTCCGAAATGGCTTGACAAATTTTCGTGAAATGTTGTGTACATATCCGTTAGGGCTGAGAATCGTACAACATCTATTATACTACATCTGTTGAACATTCAAAATTATCGCTATGGACACAGTTCTAAATGATAAGGGCCACCCCTCATTTTTTTATTTTTCTTTTCGACGAAACTTGATGTTTTTATTTTGTTATGGTAAAGCTTTTAAAAATATATACACATTTTTATTGTATTCATAAATTTGCAATATCTTTGTTAGATGGTAATTGAATATAATAACTTTAATACAAAAAATTCTTTTTCAGAACTAATAATTTATATTTCCTTTTATAATGATTTGTTTTTTCAATACAATTTGAACAACAAATCTCGCCCTTTTGATATCCCCGTCAGGTGTCAGTCATCAATTGACAGTCATCAATTGACGGTCAATCCTATAGGCGCGCGAGATAGAAGAGCACAAAGATCAGGCGAACAAATCGAAGAATATAATGAAAATGAACAGTTACGTCAATCACAATCGCAAGAGGCACGCGATGAACGTAATCAAGAAACACAACTGCAACGAAGAGAAGCGTGCAGATTCATAGTAAATCGACTAAGAAGAATTGACCAACAACGCCACCAAGTTCATCGAGCATTTACATCAGGGCGATTTCTTCGACTAGCACTCCAGTACGATCCGGATGTTGAAAATTCTGCTCATTCCATACTGATTATTGGTACGTTGGAAAAGCAATACCTGTATTGTCATGCACTTAAATTTAACGAGAATGGAAAGCTAACTTCGGACGGAGCCGAAGCTTATATACCCTTGCAGTTAAATAGCGGCTTCTATTGATTAAAGATATAGTAAATATCGGATATAATAGGCCGAAGTTTACAAAAACATTCATAACAAGCTTAGATTATTAGATTCCAATTTGGGCGTTTTCCCATTTCCCGTTTTGGCATTTCCGTTCGTTCAGCTATATAGCAGCTATATGGTATAGTCGGCCGATCCGTATGAAATTTTGCAGATCGGCCCAAATTCCCCTAATAGTGAAACTGTGCAAATTTCAAGATGATATAACATGGGAGTTATAGCATTTCCGATCAATCGGTTATATGGCAGCTATAGGATATAGTCGTCCGATCCCGGCCGTTCCGACTTATATACTGCGTGCAACGGAAAGAAGGGTGTGTGCAAAGTTTCAAGACGATAGCTCAAAAACTGAGGGTCTAGTTCGCGTAGAAACAGACAGACAGACGGACATGCTTATATCGATCATGCTTATATTGATCCAAAATATATATACTTTATGGGGTCCTGGACGTCTTTTACACTGCGTTGCACACTTCTGAGCAAAATTATAATACCCTCTGCAAGGGTATAAAAATCAGCAAGTTGGGTTGTGTTGCTAATCAAGAAAAGTAAAACGGTCAACTTTTAAATTCCTCGTTCAAAATCAAAGGCCAAGTCTATTACAAAGTGGGCCCATCGCTGCCAATGCTGAACGAATCTTCTAAATTTTTGTAAATATAATTTATGGGTGGCGAAGACTACCCAAGCGTATCGTCGACGAGCGCTCTGTTTAATGAGCACAATGACTTACCATATTGAAATTGTTTAAATCACACGCGCACAAGCTACAAAGTGAAAATCACGCTATTTTCATCAATCATGATAGAACACCAGCTGGAAAGCTGTTGTTGACGTCGTTGCTGGAATCATGGTTGGCAACCGTACAGCTACACGACAAATTGTGATTCGAAGAAGAAATAATGCTCTTCAATTCATCAGTGACACCCACCGTTCATATGACGCCCTCCAATATCCATTAATTTTTTGGAAGGGACAAGACGGATATTGCGTAAATATTAAACAAAGATTCGGCAAGCTATATATCTTGCTTTTTAAGATTTCAGAACCCTAAGCTCCAAAACATTTTACCACATCAACCATTAAATTTTTCAAAAATATTCCATCTGAAACCGGTTGGCATTGTTTAGAGTCACAGCATATGAGGCTTTTTCAAAGCACAGTTTCATTAATTTATCTAAAGAATAAATACTATCAGCAATATGAGTCAAAAAATAGTATATTTTTATTTTTTTACATATTATAATTTATATTGTACGGTTAGATTTTTCGGCTTGATCGCCCTTTCTCTAAAAAGAATTGAATGTGATATTTTGACTCTGTCCGTTTCCATACTATCAAATTTCTTTTTATGAGTGACCAGATATTTGTTTTTATACCCTTGCAGAGGATATTATAATTTTGGTTAGAAGTGTGTAACGCAGTGAAGAATACACCTAGAACCCCATCAAGTATATATATATATATCAGGATCACCTCCTGAGTCGATATAAGCATATCCGTCTGTCTGTCTGTTTCTACGCAAACTAGTCTCTCAGTTTTTTAGCTATCGTCTTGAAACTTCTCACACACCATTCTTTCCTTTCCACGCAGTATATAAGTCGGAACGGCCGGGATCGGCCGACTATATCCTATAGCTGCCATATAACCGATTGATCGGAAATGCTATAACTCACATGTTATTGCATCTTGAAATTTGCACAGATTCACTATTAGGGGAATTTTGGCCGATCTGCAAAATTTCATACGGATCAGCCGACTATACCATATAGCTGCTATATAGCTGAACGAACGGAAAGCGTCGGACCTCTTTTAAAATTCATTTTATACGAATCTAAGCTTCTTACGAATGTTTTTGTAATACTCGGCTAACTACATCCGATATTTACTATATCTTTAATCAATAGAAGCCGCTATTTAACTGCAAGGGTATATAAGCTTCGGCTCCGTCCGAAGTTAGCTTTCCATTCGCGTTAATTTTTTTTTACGCAAAGTCAATTTTTTTTTTGGAAAAAAAGGTAACATTTTTTAAAGTTAGTTACAAAAGCATCATGTGGCTGCATAGTTGATTTGCTTACATTTTAAGAGGGAGAGCCTAAAACGTTTTATACTATCTTTGTTTTAAAAAGAAATATCCTTACCTGCGGGCTAGAGCAGTGCTGACAGCAGATGTATATGTTCGTTCGTTTTGTGTTTGTGGAGGTCTTCGGAGGTCTTTTAACCTAGAACTCCCAAATCAGATCAAGATAAAATCATGTACAGGCCTTTGAGTAGGAAGTCTGGCGGGTCAGCTAGTAATCTCTATAATATTCAGCGTTATGCACCGTAAAATTCTACAGAGCTACTAAGTAGTTTGAAAAAGTTAAATTCCAGCCAGTTCTTTTAGATTTGTTTAAAAGTCTATTTTTCATATGTTTAAGATTAATTAGGCGCCTTGTAAACCAAAGGGATTGTCGTTAACGGACGGATACTTCCACGCTCACCGCACACCGAAGTCACAAAAACTTTTCAAGCTCCTATAAATATATTCTAAGGCGTTATTTATATGATTGCATGCCAAAAAATCAGTCCAATCAAAGGAAAGAATTAAGTTATTAAGCTTTTTAAAGTCAGCCTTACGAAAGCAGCGAATTCTATCACCTACGCTATGAGATTTAACTAATGCAATGGTTTCGATTGAAACCTCAAGCGTATGATGTTATGGATCTTCGGGTGTCACCAAAGGCAAGGCTCTGAAAAGGGTGATTCCATCTGGATCATACACTAAACATAAGTCTAGAAGCTTACCAAAAGAATTTTTAACATGGTTAATTTGACCTAAAGACATGTCAAACATGCCCGCAGTAAAAACATGGTAATAAACAGCGATTGATCAGACAAATAAACCTTAATGCAAGGAAATTCTATGTTACAGAAGCTAGGATATCGCACTCTCTCAAACATTAACAAAGGGACACATATCTTGAAGGATGATGTGAGCCTCGAGAGGGCAAATTTAAATTTTGTGATGACCTCTTCCTTAAGAACGGCTTTTATTTTGTCTTTGATATAAGCCGAGATATCGATCTCTGAGGTATCAGGGGCAAGCTGTGAAACAAATATTTGTTTCGTTTGTGGAACCACCTTTAGGGCTTTCGTATCGCAGCTTTTAAAACTACAGTGCAGGCAGTGCTGAGGATTAGCTGATGTACACGGCTCAGCTAGGGTGGATTTTTTTAATTATGAATCAAGCGCATTGAATTGATCGCTGATTTAACGAAAACCAGCTTTCAATTCATTAAATCTGTTCCATGTATGCCGCATGAACGCTCTTAAATCGCTCTGCACGGCACGACAGTCAACAACCGCGAAACCGGCACATTTGGCATGTACCATGTTGTTACACAGCCAACAGTGGAGGCTTGGCTGGGATGAAGTAATAGTCTTGTTCCAAGACTAATTAGCGCAGACTACTTTGAATTTATTTGACTTTTATATGCAAGTAGAAAAATAAGAACAAGATAACGGTTTGTATAATTAGAGTATAAGAGTTAGATAAGGAGGAGATAACGAACTCTAAAAGGGAATAGAGAAAAAGAGCTATAACAAATAGTAAAGCAAAGCAGAGCTATGCTAAGCTATGCTAATACCACCGTTTTGGCCCGAGCACCCGGAATTATGGCTGTCGCAAATCGAAGCCCAATTCATTCAGGCAGGAATAACGTTGCCAACGATCTTGTATGGAGAAGGCGGCCAAAAATACTTCTAGGTGAATTATGAACTTGATATTTTTTTGTAGTATATTACACTTAGCATATTAACGTAACATTTTCAATATCAACTTATTTAAGGATATATATATCCCAAAAATCCCATTTGAACTTAAGAAACTGAGCAAATCAATTAAATTTTAGACCCAAATCTAGGCAACACTTTTTTATAGCACTACTTAAGACAATATAATAAAATAATAAATAAATATTTAAAATAAAATAAAATGATGATTTAATAAAATTAAAAAAATTATATTTGAATACACGAATGATCGAAAAATCGACACACATTTTATGGAAAAATAAAAATATGTATATAAACATGTAAACAAATCCCTACAAAGATTTGTAGAATCCTTGTCAGAAAAATGCGCATAAAAACAAGGGAGGCAGAAGGTGGCAGCTGAAACTAAGAAATATAAATTATGAAAGCATTAATTTTTACTAAAAAAAAAGTTCTATTAGTGAGCAACACTGACATCATTTCTGTTTTTACTTTTAAAATCAGTATTAAAAGAAAAATACATCACTCCAAAAAGTGGTTGGAAGAAAATTAATTTTAAATAAGTTTGCCAATATATAACTACATAAAAACTATTCAGTTTCATTACAAATGCATTTATTATTAAAATTAATTTTAAATGTTTGCGATTCAAAGCGAAAAACACAGAAAAATTATTTATTTTGTGAGACATAAAATTTACGTTTTATTCACTGCCAAGTCAACGCAATTTTGTTGTTCCACTTCTTCCATTATTGTAATGCGTACGAATAGAATTTAAAAAAAATTCTTTAATTTGTTGCTAATTGTTGTTTGTTAATTTGTTTTATTGGTGTTGAGGAACATATTTTGATAAAGAACCAATAAAGCAACAAATTAAAGAATTTTTTTAGTTAATATAGATTGGATAGATAATATAGCCAATTTCACAAATTCGTTTTTTTTATTTTTGGCCTATGCAATCATCCACTGTGCACCGGCAAGAAATATTGAAAACCATACTCGTTTTCACCCAAACCAAAAAAGTAAAACAGTCAACGACAATTTTTCCAAAACTCAGTTTCTCATCGACAACGGCGCCGACATTTCAGTGATGCCACCCAGCAAAAACGCAAAAACAATGCGCACTCCACAGCTTCTTTTCGCCGCAAGTGGCTTGGAAATAGAAACCTATGGAGAAAAACGAAGAACATTGTCATTGGGATTGAGACGAAACTTCGTTTGGACCTTCGTGACGGTTGACGTCATTAGATCCGATTTCCTTTAACATTTTGACTTACTTGTCGATATGAAATGACGCAAACTCATCGATCGAGCTAAGCTGCTCCAATCTACATGTCATGCGCCTCAACGTAAAACGTAAAAAGAAGATACCGAATTCGAATTCATGTTCATGACGTTCGATTTGCGCAACGTAGCGCAAACTTTTCAGCGTCACATAAACGGCGTCACACAGGGCCTTAACTTTGCTTTCGAATACATCTAAGACATTCTGATCGCTTTAGAATCTGAGGCGCAGCACGAGACGCACCTCCGCACGTTCCTGGACCGCCTTCGAAAATCACATCTCACCATGAACTTCGAAAAATGTCAATTTGGAAAATCACAAGTCACGTTTCTGGGAAACGACAGGCAGCACGGCTTGAAACCATCTGAAGCCTAAGTGGAAGCCATCCGCCACTTTAAAAAACGGCTTATTGCTAAAGATCTTATTAAGTTTCTGGGTATGAGCAGCTTTTATCGGCCGTTTATCTCACGGGCTTCTGACAACCAACACATACTCCAGACGCTATTCCAAGGCAATAAAAAGAACGACAAAACCCCGATACGAGCTTGCAAGCGCTACGTTGCTGAACTAAATGACCGAAATGAACTAAATGACTACAGCATCTTTCTTCTCCAAGAAATTCACACCGACGCAAAAGAAGTACAGCACCTACGATAAAGAGCTGACTGCCATCTATCATGCCATTTGACACTTTAGGTACGTACTACAGGGCAGTTTTACCGACCACAAGTCGCTGATGTACGCCTTCAATCAAAACAGCGAGGAAGCATCACCACGAAATGGCCCCCAACTGGAATATATCAGCCAATTGAGCACCGATATCCGGCACATCTCTGGTGAAGAAAACAACTTAGCTGATCTTCTCTCACGCATTGACAACATTAAACACATCGACTTCGACAAGATAGCATGAGAGCAGGAAAACGATGATTACCTATAATCGCTACTCAATTCTCATACAGAAAAAACCATCCCTATATTGTCTCTTTCAGGTTCAAACAAGTACTGCCAATCACCATACGCCCGTTCGTGACCAGATGCCTACGCCGTGGTTCAAGCACTGCATTTGCTGAGCCATCCAGGAGTTAAGGCAACGATCAAGTTGGTTGGCAAACACGCATGCCAAAGAATGTCGCTAAAATCGTACGCTCTTCCATTCCGTGTCAAAAACCC
Source organism: Drosophila varians (assembly GCA_018150405.1). Lineage (NCBI taxonomy): Eukaryota > Metazoa > Arthropoda > Insecta > Diptera > Drosophilidae > Drosophila > Drosophila varians. Next base: position 2,388,648 of record JAECWK010000127.1, read on the forward strand.
ATAAAGCCCGTTTCGAACACATCAATATCGACATCGTCGGCCCACAGCCTTCATCGAACGGATATCGATACTGTCTTACGTGTATCGATCGTTTCTCAAGATGGCCCGCAGCAATTTACTTAGTTGACTTCACAGTACAATCTGTAGCCAACGCACTGATCTCCACATCACAACGTATTTAGGTCGACAATTCGAATTAACACTATTCCAAGAGCTCGCCAAGATTTGTGGTTTTAAGCACCTGCACTTGAAGGCGTACCACCCACAAGCCAACGGGATGATCGAACGCTGGCACAGAACACTAAAAGCTGCCTTAAACTGTGGCGATCCAATCAACCTGAGCAGTTCTCTACACTTAATCCTACTAGGCCTACGTACAACAATCAAAAGCGACATCGGGCTGAGCCCAACTTAAATGGTTTACGGCACCGGTCCCTGGCGGATTTTTTACACCGAGCACACAAAAACATACCGAGTCCGAGTTCGCCATATCTCAGTTGACAACCACTAATTCACCATTACACCGCAAGAATTTGTGCACTTGGGTCTAAACCATTGTACCCACGACTTCGTCAGAGTGGATACGGTCAAAACACCGTTGGAAGCAAACTACAAGAGTCCGTTCAAAGTGTTAGCAAAGAACGACAAGTACTTTATGCTCAAAGGCCACACAGGGGCAAAAATATTTCCATCGATCGACTTAAACCAGCATTCACCTTCAAAGACAAAACACCTCCAACTCAGGAGCAAACACCACCGTCAACTGCGCAGCTAACCGAGAAAATATCAAGATCAGGACGACGAGTTAGATTCCCAGCAAAGTACCTTTCCCAACTGGAACTCTTGGAGGGGGTACTGTGGCAACCCTCAAAAGCTTACGATAACATGAGCGACGTCAATAGCTCACGCGAGTTCGATATCGCTGGAGTCCATCCCCAGTACTCTGACACATTGATTTTACTTCAACGACAGCTACGTTCGCTACTAATGCTACTTTTTGTTGGTGAAGTTGGGCCGGGTGAAACGATATTTTTTTGGAAAAAGAGGGTCCATATCAAATGCCCGTTTCAAAAATATCCAAAAATGAAAATGTTAAATTTTTTTTAATGAAATAATATTTTTTAAAAACATTTGCATTCACTTTTTATACCCCTGCAGAGGGTATTATAATTTTGGTCAGAAGTGTGCAACGCAGTGAAGGAGACATCCAGGACCCCATAAAGTATATATATTCTGGATCAGGATCACCTCCTGAGTTGATATAAGCATGTCCGTCTGTCCGTCTGTCCGTCTGTCTGTTTCTACGCAAACTAGTCTCTTAGTTTTTGAGCTATCGTCTTGAAACTTTGCACACACCCTTCTTTCCTTTGCACACAGTATATAAGTCGGAACGGCCGGGATCGGCCGACTATATCCTATAGCTGCCATATATCTGATTGATCGGAAATGCCAGAACTTCAATGTTATTGAAGATAGAAACTTAAAATTTGCACAGATTGACTATTAGGGCAATTTAAGCCGATCTGGAAAATTTCATACGGATCGGCCGACTATATCCTATAGCTGCCATATGATTGATCGGAAATGCTATAACTTCCACGTTTTTGAAGATAGAAACTTGAAATTTGCAAAAATTCCCTTTGATGGGAATCTAAGCCGATCTGGAAAGTTTCATACGGATCGGCCGACTATATCCTATAGCTGCCATATAACTGAACGATCGGAAATGCAACAACTTGCGTGTTTTTGGCCGTAGAAGCGTCGGACTTCTTTTAAAATTCATTTTATGCGAATCTAAGCTTGTTATGAATGTTTTTGTAAAGATCGGCTAACTATATCCGATATTTACTATATCTTTAATCAATAGAAGCCGCTATTTAACTGCAAGGGTATATAACCTTCGGCTCCGTCCGAAGTTAGCTTTCCATTCTCGTTTTTTTTTTAATTTTTGCCTTTTTTTTAGATATAAGAAGCGTGTGTTTTGTTTTCAAAACTTGAGGCTCGAAAAATAAAAGCGAATTCTATGCGATGGCAATTGGAAAGAAATTGAACATAATTTAATTCCTGTAGAATAAAATCAAAAATTAAAAAAAAAAATGTGTACATTTCCAAAAATTAATAATTTGTCAAACTTTTAAAAGAAATACATTGTGGGCAATTTTATTGACATTAATAAAAAAATATTTTAAACGAATCATTCTATAAATTTTTGAAAATTTTACGAGAATTTGGCATTTGGCATATTTATGAAACGGCATTCAAAAATATTTTTGGGCATGTGTAACCACTATGGGCAAAGATTTTTACCTTCGTTTTTTAATAAACTCCTCCTTATTCGACAAAAAAATTGGGCGAAACTAAATCTTAAATATATGTGTATAGAAAAATATTCTCAAAAATATTAAAAATGGGCATTTGGGGGTATTTCATTTTCAAACCATAATGGAAACTTATGGTCGGAGCCGAAGTTTATATACCCTCGCAGTTATTAATATTTAAAGACATACAATATCAGATATAGTTGACCGATTACAAAAGAAGTTGTAGCTTTTCCGATCGTTTGGTTATATGACATCTATAGAGTATAAGGTGGGCGCAAAGTTTGACATCGATAACTAAAAAACTGAGAGACTAGTTTCCATAGAAACAGACAAAGTTTGCGTAGAAACCGACAATCAGATGGACATGCTTATATCAACTCAGGAAGTGATCCTAATCCAGATTATAATTTCTTTATAGGGTCGGAGATGTCTCCTTTACTGCGTTGCACATTTCATATGTGAATAAAATATTATTTGTCGAATTATTAAAGCCCTCATACGGAATATCAGATGAAAAGAAGACGCATTCGTCTTCTATTGGAACGTACTTCTAAAGGTTCTTACCAGATTTTCCATTAATATCTTTAGCTTTTAAGTTTCTGGCTTTGATCAATGTCAGAGTCAAAATAGAATTAGAAGGATGATAACAAAGTGACGAAAGCAATTCTCCACATTTATCCTTTGCAGGTGGTTTTAAGGCTTTCCAAAAGGACTGTTTGCTAGCAAAATCGACCTACAAAATAATTTAAATGTATTTCTTATTTTTAAATACGAATATTCTTATTATTAATTACCTGGCATAGTGGCAAAAAAACTTCGCCTATGGAGTCATCTCTTGAAAACCGATCGTAGTCAAAAACATGCAGGTGTAAGACCTATTGATAAAATAAAACAGATAAAATTCTTAAAAATCGTAAAAAATTTTTCTGCCTACCATTTAAAATGAAAATTTGGGGGGACCCGATAGTCTATTTGTCTATGATTTACTAGTAATATACCAAAGTAGGTTAGGTCGGGCTCGATAAACGTTGAAGGGAGGCTACCATTGAGGAAGTGAGCTTGTGTCAGCACATCTTAATCAGCAGGATACTCTGAAATGGGTACAAGCGGCCGAGAGTTAACAATTGAAGCAATGTGGCTTAGCAGTGTTCCCAACTCTTCGAAACCTTGCACAGATGGGCCAATCGCCCGGTATCAATGGTGCTTGGCCGTTTTTACGGCTGCCTCCTATAGCCCGCCGAAATGCGGAGATCGTGGGGAAATGATCCGCAAGTCGATGGTTTCCGCCAAGCAAAATTCATGAAGGTGATGCTTTGTGATCCTGATTGAAGATCATTCGCTTCCAACGAAAGTTCGTGGCATTGTCCGACCATTTTTGCCTTGTGGTGCGCCGCATGCAAATGAACCTCGTGAGCGCGATAAGGAACGAGGAGGTAGACGGGTGCTTGACGAGCTCTAAATGGATAGCCTTGGTACTGAAGCAAATGAAGACACTCACGTAGCACTTATTGGGTAACCTGTTCCGAACCTCAGGTTTGTAGAAGAAGGGTCCGCAGAAGTCCACACCGGTCACGTCAAAACTCTGGAAGCATTCAACTCTCTCTATCGGAAGATCAGCCATAACGTGCTCCAGCAGACGAGGTTTCTAAAAGCAACGCACACAATTATTCAGCATCTTTGATATGGTTTTCCTCCCCGATAGGCCAATATTAAGTCCGGATCTGGCAATGAGAGCTCGGAGACTGGGGGGCAAATTCAGTTCGTGGAAATGAACAACGATAGCGGACGTGACAGGATGGCCTCATGAAAAAATAAACGGATGCCGCCAATCGAAATCCAAGGTGGAGTTTCGAAGTCGTCCGTCGACGCGGAGTAAACCAGAGACGTCAACAAAGGGCGAAAGTGCTGCAAGCGAACTGGAGGAGGGAAGACATCCGCGGATTCTCAACGACTTCATTTCCTCCATAAACTGGGAACGCTGAACGATTCGCTGGAGGAGGCATGTTTCTCCCTTTAGCTCCTCGATCGAGCTTCTCCTCGACGGAGAATTTTGTAGACATAGGCAAACACCCTTTGCAAGGCTGAAAATGAATTCGCGTACTTGGACTCCGATGCGACATCCCTCAATGCAGCCTTGGCCAGTAAAGTCCTTGCACAAAGCTTAACAGCGGCCTTCTCAGTTGCAGGAGGAAGGCCAACCATCCTTGAATGCGCGCAGAAAAGAGGGCCGTGGGAAGAGAGCCTTTAGATAATAAAACCGCCGGGTTCCTGTTCCTGGATAGAGAACACGCGTTTGGAAACAAATACATTAAACCGCGCGGGCTCGTCATGAATCCGGGACAACGCCACCGCAGAATCGCACCAGCAATAGTAGTCCCCCTCAGAAGCCCCAAGCTCTGCTACTTCAGCAATAAGCCTTGCCAGCCACTCAGCCCCTGATAGTTCGAGCTTTGGCATTGTTTGGGTTCTAATAGGCGCAACCCTGGACTTGGAGCTTAACAGCCTACAATCAGCGCCAGCAGCTACTTAAATGCAACTTCCGTAAGCATCCAAACTAGCGTCGCAGAAACCATGAACATCTAACCTTCCCTGGTGTGGTACAGCCAACCGGAAAAACTTTAACCGTGGAGGCTGATACAAATTTGGAGCCACTGTGACAGCACCGCTTGGGGAAGACTCTCATCCTAAGACAGCTTTTCCCGGCACAGCTTCTGCAGCGAAATCTTAGCCTTGGTGACAACAGGACCTACCAGCCCCATAGCATCATATAATCGTGCTACTGATGACAGTCCAGACTTCAATATATCGTTTAGTGAGTAGCCAGATGAAGTAGCAGCAGACCCATCAAACACAACTTTCAACTTTGTGGTGGAGCTGTCATCCTTTAAGACGCTGTGATGGGGCAGAAAATACCCACACCTGCTTCGCTAGTCCTCAGGCACTAAGGACGTGTGACCAATTGCTCAGTACTCCATAATGAACGCGGAGTATTGAACCCATATATTGGGGTGACGATTTAGTTCCCGCTCCAGGGAATAAAACCATCGCAACGCCTGGCTATAGGATTCTCCCAGCATCTCTGCGCTGTGTTTCATTGGCAAATGAACCGAATAATCTCCGGTGCTAAGCCGGGAATGATGTTTGACAAAATGTTCCTCACAATCCAGTTCTTTCTTAGTAGCCCTTATTATCGGTTCCGAGCAAGCTTCCAACTTCCAAAATCTTCACAGAAGGCAGTCAAGGCGGTCATCAAAGGGGCTCGAGGATTCAGTAGAAAGTAACTGGCAACACGCTGCTAAGACAGGCTCCCTCAATATTCCGCCGCCTCCAGACACAACCCATCCAAAGCGAGTCTTCTGGACCAGAGGGAGGCCATGCCCTAACTGTATCCGGCCAACCGACAGAAGATCAAAAAATAAGCTGGCTACAATTACTAGGTCCACCCGCTGTGGCCTGAGGTCATCAGCAAGAACAATGTTGTGAAGGAATGTTCCAATGTGAAACATCTATCCTGAGGCTCGGCTGACTTTCCGTGATGTGGGCTTTTATGCAGACGAAGTAAGCAGACAGGCCCGACTGCAAGCAAACATTCGTTGAGGAACCGGCGCAACTGAAGCTGACTGGCCAGACGCGAGGTGATGAGGTGAACCTGAGAGCCGCAGTCCAGCCATATCTTAATTGGCATCCGTAATTTCCAGAGCGCGGACGGTCTTCAATGCCGCAGCTTTTCCATTTTTGTTAAGTGAGGATGGCTGTCTATGGTTGTTTTGAACAATGAGCAGAAATCCGCCCATTCTGAGTAGCCACCGCAGAATGTCGGCAAAGGCAATGTAGGACAAGAAGGAGCAGGCTTACAAGATGCAGTTATCGCATTGACCCCACTGGTGCCATCGAGAAGGGTCGAGTGGGCAGAGAGCCATGGAGCGCTTGGCGACTTCCACCTGTATGTCGACATGAACCTTCGTTGCAAGCTGGGAAAACTTCCAATATAAATCGCTGCCAATTTCCTTAAAGTTCAGCTAACTCGTCCTGAAGCGTGAAAAACCTTTCTCGCAGCTGCTTTTCGAGCGTCTCCAGGGCTGCCACCGATGAGTCGTCACTGCTCGAAGCCTCCTTGACCTTTGCATGGAGCGCCCCCAACTCGAGGAGCGTAACCTCCGCTCTTCTTCGCAGTCTCTTCTCCTTGCGTTGGAGAAACTGGAGCGTTCCATTGCGATCCAAAATCCATAATTACGCATAAATATCACCTGCAAACGCAGCTGGAAAATAGTCAGCAAGCGGCTTGTTTGTTTACGAAATGTACAAAAGAAATGTACCAAATCATGACGCGGTCATAAAAATGTCGAGGAAAAGTCCGGAAAAATAAAAGGTTCAAGGTTCATTATTTTCAGGTTAAGTCCGACAAACACAAGGCGCGAAAATAGATCAATGCAAAAATAACAAGGCAAAAATAGCAATAAATCTCCCACGCAGCCGTCAAAGATTAAACAGTAAACCGAGCTTGTTTCTCCAAAACTTAACTTCACCAGCTGCGGGGACATGTCAACGACCCGCTAACAATCACACACCGGCTGCCGCTGATAAGAGTTAAAGATGCGTTTATTGAGGGTTCTGGCTGGGAATTACGGGATCCAACATAAACGTTTCCAGGCAATCTGTTTATCCTTTAGGATTAATGAAGCAAACAGGAATATTAACCAGTTAGGATGTTATAAGACGTTTAACAAAGGGTACATAAACCGACTGCTGCGTTTTTGCAGCAATTTGCACTTGAACAAATTGGACATTGGAGAGATAGTGAGCTCAAAAAGATTTTAGCTGAGACTAATTTTATTTGTTGTAAAATATACTGTTTATCAGAATTTATGGAAATTTAGCATAAAACAAAATGATATGTTAACAATTTAAATAGGGCGTGGGTTACAATATACTGTTTGAGCGTCAGAAATTTTGTTGTCGGGGTTTAGTTGTATTCTTTCGGTCAGCTATTATTTTTTGTTACGTTATAATTTGATTTGTATTAATGTCGTAATTATATTTTAAAACTAAAATTATATTTTAAAAATTTATAGTGATGAACGGCCCTTTAGCTTGGCGAGTTGATGTTTATAGAACCTATAGATTCGCTTCTACAATGTCAAATAATTGTATGATAGCCGCTAAGCTTCACTCTGAGGTTGCATTCATACTTTTTGAGATGTTTCAGAATCGGCAGAATGATGTTTGCTTTTTCGTTGTCAGGGTACCAGCAGTGGTAAAACTTACATTCGCGTAGCGAGCCATGCAACCTGAGGCTACCACTGTTGATGTTGGGTCTTGAGACTTTCCTTGAGACTTTCACCAGACTTTCCCATTACATGGATTATTATAATTCTTTATACTAGCCGCGGTGGCCGTCAATAGGTGCGCATAAGCGCCCTCTTTATCTAATCTTCCTATCCCGTTCTGGTTATCACCGCTAAAGCTCAGCTCTTGCTGTTCAAGAGAGGTTCTCCGCTAGGAAAGGCTTGACAGCTTTAGATCGTTGGTTGCTGATATGTTTAGTGGTGTGGTACATACATATATAGGGGAAGCTTGAAGTGGAGTCGAGAGAATTTCATCGCGCCGACCAGACCTCTTGTCATTGACCCTTCGCCGCTGTAAAATAACCCGAATAAAGTTCTGACGTGAAATTGCCGAATTGTTTTATTGGAATCTGGGAAACTGCAAAAACCAAAACGCTGGTAGTTCAACAGTTGTTAATCAACCATTATTATAGGATGATGGGACTCCATTGCAAACGGCCAAAAGTTCCATCGGGTCCTTGGTGGCGTATATCCATTGATTTGAATGGTGTGCTTCAAACCATACCATGTTAGATTGCACTATATTGACCTGATACAGAGTTAATCTACTCCAGAATTAAAAAATGGGTGAACCAGTGAGACTCTTGGAATTTTTCCCATAATTTAATGCATTCATTTTGGTCTAACTCTACTGAATCGCACGCAATTGTGAATTATGCTTCTTGTCATCTTCTTGTCATTGATAATAATCCAATACTCTTTTTCGAACAATAGCGAGTAAAGCCTGAGCATCTTTAATATATAGGGTAGCAAAACTGGATGCTCTGCGTAAAAAGAAAGATTCGACTGTTCTAGTCTTTCTCCGATCATAATATGGAGCGGATTCCAGCGAATCCTAATATGGAGGCTAATGATACAAGCGAGCTCTTCTTGACCACAGTCTTATAATGTTTAAGCTTGTTACCTTCTGCAGTAAATTCGTTTTTTTTAATTCTACGCAATATGTTATAATTATGCGTGCTCGGGTTAACTCGCCAAAGCAAAGCGCCTTTCTTGGCAGCCTTGCAGCGTTTTAAAACAACTGCAATATATTTTCTGCCTTTGTACCCAATTTAATGATTCGGGTACGGGCTTAGCTCGATACTCGTCGCATTTACGAATGACATGGGACAGTGACTTGCAATAAGAAAAGGACTTTTGTTTTCCGGCTGTCTTTTGGACGTGACTATATATTTTCCTTCTTAAGCTTAAAGCAATTTGTTTCCTCGAGGAATTGCCAGCAAAAGTTCACAGCTCTGTTTGGAATCTTATCTACTGAAAAACTATAGCTGAAGCACAAGCAAAAAATTAAATTCATTGCTCTGCGCAATAAATAAGTGGTAGTGGAACGATAACAGAAAAAATTGTATTTTGCATATGCTAAGGATATAACGTAAGTAGTTATACTCCTTTAGCTCAATGTGGTGTCAGGAGGAGAAATCTCACACACCCAAGCTAGCAAAACGGAAAGAAACGCCGGTCCCGGCGGAGGCAGAGTTTCAGATCAGAAGACCAAGGAAAGCCATCCGAAAAAGAGACGGATCGGAGAAAGCAGAAGAAATGAGTAGCAGCAGCGATGGATCGGAGAAGGCAGGAGAACGACGTGTAACAGAACAGAGAACGGGATTGCAATGGATCAGAGAAAGCAGTAAAACTACGTGTAAAGTAGCGGTATAGGAAGCCCGCCTAGCTACTGCGCAAAATCGCTGAAGCGGACAAGAAAAGTTGCGGCTCCGGACGGCGGACGCAACCAAGTGGATTTACCGGAAAGAGCCACCCAGGAAAGACTAACGGTCTGGCCGAGGGCCTATATAAGGCAGTGCCGACGTGAGATCGGGACGGTTAGTCAGCATCGAAGCTAGCAGTGTAAAGTCCGAGGACCGCCTTAGCAGAGTCCGGAGACTGATACCGAACAAGTCCGGGAAAGTCCGAAAAAAACAACCCATTGCGAGGCTACGTACAAGTCGGGAATAGTAAAGGATCGAGACACTCGTGCAGCGAGTTGCGATCACGAGCAAAAAGACAAGAACCGCGAAGTCAAAAGAGACACAGGATCCACAGGAGACCACGAATAAGCACCAGAAGAAGAAACCCAGCGTAAAAGAGTCGAGTGGGCCGCTTAAAAAAGTTAAACCTTAAAGTTAGTAACCTTGTCACGACACGGTCGAGGGAAAGTCCGGCGTACGGCTGAGTTGGTCCAGCCATCGCAACGAACAGGCGTAAGCTCTCGCGTGGTCCCTCGGAACTTAAACCCACGGAAGGAACCGGAAGGGGTGTCAACACGCGATCAAATACGGCATCAGCGGAGCGTCTGCATGAGGGTTGCCGGTTAGTAAGGTAATCGACACGCCAACCTTCACGTCGAGCGAGAGTCCGGCCAATCGCTAGCGGGCAAGTGCGAGTCAGACCAAGGGGAAAAAAGCTCCCAGTGTGAGGCATTGCGTTCGGCAGAGGCCGCCACGATAACACACTCGGCAGGCAGGCTCCGAAACCGTTCGCCTATCCTGGCGTAAGCCCGGAGAGATCGGACGGTCTAGGCGACAAACCCGAGCAGCTACGAGGCCAGACGAGAGGGCACCAGCATCCACCAGAAGAAGACACCGGAGAGTCGCCGAGTACGCCCGACCTTAACGCGGTGAGCCCCAGTTACCAAACCGGCTGCCTGGGACCAGACCAACATACCTATACGCCGTACGCCTCGCGGAGGTGGGAAATCCGGCGATCAACACGGGCGGTGCACGGCGAACGGCAAGTGGTATCGGTAGATCTAGACTACGAAAGGAGTACCCAGCAACACAAGTAGTCCCCCATGGTAGAAAATAATTGCCAATGAATAAATAGAAACGTCTCGGTGTTATTTGTGGGATCGGGCAATCATAAATTCGGTGGAACGATCTCACAAACTCGTTGTTGCGGCATTTGTATTATTAAAAAAATAAATTTGGTGTACAAAAAAAACAATTCTTATTAAAAAAAAAAATGTATTAAAAAATATTATTTTTTTGAACTTTTATTTTTATTATTATATTGGCAGAGATTACCGATTTTTTATTTTTTGTATAAATTGAGTACCGTTGTAGGCTTAAATGACCTAAATCTTAAAAATTTTCCAGCTCAGTATCAACCCGAAATATTTATTTTTAATTTTAAAAAATTTCTTATAAATAGGCCAAGCTGTTAAAAAATATTCTAACACTGCATAACAAAGTTTGGGTTGGCCTTCATTTTTTAAAAAAAGAATAACATATTTATCTCTATTCATTCTCGAGATATACAAAAACAAAAGTTTTGAAACAAAAAATTTCGCTTAACGATAAAAAAAAAGTTATCGATATTTTCCAACAAAAAATGTTGTGCACATTCTACATTCACTTACCTTTTAAAAAATGCATAAATCTTTAATATTAAAAAATATAATTTTCAAAGTGGCCCACTTGAAATGGCGCGACCCATCTGCTCTTGAAGGTTAACAACCTAAATGTCCGATTCTAAAGGACTGTTCATGTGTCTGGAGTCCCCAACATGGGATTCTCTAAATCAACTTACCACCGTTACTAAACATTAGGACTATGGTGGGTGTTGTTTTCATCACTAGCCTTATCAATGGTGAAACCGACATCCAGAATATTAGGTCTTCCTAAAGTTAACGTTCTGTTTAGGGTCCTTAGGACTTTCTCTCTTTAATTCTAAACAATTGAAGATCAACATATGCCCAGCATGAGCAATTCGTGTAAAACGGTAGCAGCCTTTTTAATTCAGTCAATGTACACGCTAAATAGTAACTTACTTAGTAAATACTAGTACTTAGTAAATAGTAAGTCCCGGTTAAAGAAATGATTGACCTCTCTCCGAAGATATTCTGGTAGCACTTTTGTGGCAATCTTCTTTCATGCACGAATAAAATTTTACATTAAAAGGAGACGGCAGTAGAACTGGTTTGGCATATCTATAAAAAAGCGTCTTTAAAAAAGCGTATATCCAAAATTTTGGTAACTTTCCTGATACTACTGTACAAACGCTACTCACTGTACAAGCGCTGTTGAAAAGTGCCCCTGATCCTCTCTGGCGCCTCTGATCTAACATCTTCTGTAACCCGCTTTAATTATTCAAGTTAGGAAGTTAATACGCGCAAAGAGTTTGCTCTATGTGTATCGCGTTTATAAGGCAAGCCTGATGGAACTCGAGCGTCATGTTCGTTTTAATGCCTCCTTATAAGACTTCACAATTGACGCTAGTCATAGTATGTGAAGTCCAAGCGGCTAATGACCGCATCAAAGTTTAGAACTGTGTTAAAGGAAGAATTATTAAGATGGCCTGATAACGTCTTGATCTGCCGTTATAGGGCCTGTGAACAATACATACACATCCAGAGCTGCTTGCCGTCACGGGATAAATCTTTGTGCTGTGAAGCTTTGAAGCAGCAGCAGAGACTGGCCGTTAACCTGCTTGACAGTCAACATCGCCGTCGACTGAAAAGGTATCACCCTCTTCAGGCCACCCAAGGAGTTGTAGTAAACATTCCTTATAAATATCCCCTACATGTAAATAATTCCTTTTACTTATTATCTTTTGTTATATAGATTGTAAATATAAATTATATTCCAAGATTTCAAAGAAGCCGGATATTCTTTCCTAGCACGTGTCTGCTAATTCGTTAAGTTCAGTAGTCGTACTCAGCTCCGGACATAAAGTATCGAGTACCGACAAAGATATCAGTCCAAAGGGAATTTATCGTATGCAAAGTGCAACTGTTTGGGGAGTGCGATTTGAGCAGAGCAGGAGGGCAATACGAAATGTAAAAAACAATACGTGAAATCAGTTTACCACTGATGAACCAATGAATGCAAAAGGAAAATGGAAAATTTAATGTTCAATTTAATACAAAAAATTCTTTAATAACTGTCATATTTTCATTTAGAGCGAAGGTGCGAAATCACTTTTTTCACTTTGGGCTTTTAGAGTAAAGCCTAATTATACTTTGGCGACATTTATCAAAATGTTCACTTATGTGCTACTTTTGTTCGCTTATAACTGCTCCCGCCTGTCTTGTCTCCATTATCTTCTTGGTGTGAGTGCTCGTCTTTGCTGCCCAGAGCGGTCCTCTCTGATCTGATGATGTAATTAATAGTTGCCTTTTTTAATTTTGTGCCTGCATCTTTGGTTCAGCCTTGCCAAGCCTTAGGAGCAACTACTTATATTAGTGCACTGGGATTTCAGATATACTTCTTCGCGAGGAACGGCTGTTGTGAAAAAAGTAGGGACTTGACAGAGTGTTGCTTGTATGAAAGCCTTCGTTGTTTGTCCTTTTCATGAGCATAAAAGCTAGGAAGCGATTCTCAACAAATGACAATATATTCGATCTGTTCTTCTCGCTTGTTTCTCTCTGACCGTATGCATCGTAGTCGAATTATAAACCTGCGCCCCATTTGTAAGAATATTTGGTTAAAAATATCTGACGTTATATTGTGCCTTGGTGGTGCATAAGCTGCTGCCAGTACCAAACTTCCAGTTGGACTGTCGATCCACAACACGGCTGCAAGGCTGAAACCAATGCTCGGGAATAGGGGCACGCTCTGAGTATTTTATATTAGATTTTATTAGAACTGCTGCGCCACCTCTTGCGTTGGCACTGGGTTGCTTGGCGTGAATTGTGTTGAATCCGTTGATTTTAAAATAAGATCTGTCAGTGAAGTGAATTTCAGAGACTAGTAAAACGTCAATGTTTTTTCTATTGATATACACTACAACTTCGGGCCTACTCTTACATAGGTCGTTAACATTCCAGAGTAACAGCTTGAGACCTATTTGCATAATGAAGCTAGAATCGCGCTCATCATTTGTCATCTGGTCTTCTGCGCAAATTGCGCTTGCATCATTGATTGGAACTGGGCAATTACTGATTGATCTGACTCGTTAGTCACGTGCTTTATTTTGTTAGCATAGCTGTTATATTAGCGTAGCTGAAGGTTTCATTAAGGGTTTGTGGGTTAGTGTTTGTATATTTCATGCCAGAATGAGCAGGTCGTAAATACTTACTATTTGCCTGGGTTTCCCTGTTCCCGAATTTGTACAGCAGCTTTGTATATCCGCAGTGAACGCATCTAACTTGGTCTTCACGAGGTTGGCTGCAGTCAGAGGTTGTGTGGTTGTTACCGCATTTGACGAAGCGGTACGACTTGCGGCAGTATCTTTGAGAGTGACCAAATTCTTGACATCTATGGCAATGTATTATGTCGATGAATTTCTTTGATGGCTCAATGCTGACAATTACATTGCACAGTCTTTTAGCATCGAATATAGATTTGTTTGTGGTGGTCAATGAAGCAATCGGGGCCTTGGTAATATGATTTCTGGCGTTAAATATGTAGTGAACAGAGTTGCCAATTTTACTCAGTGATGAAGATTTTTTATGACTGCTCTATAGCTCTTTCTTGCTTGAGATTTATGTCGTTGAATTTCTTTGGGGCTTCAATGCTGACAATAACATTGCACAGTCTTTTAGCATCCAATATAGATTTGTTGTTGGTGGTCAATGAGAACATAGCCAATTTTACTCAGTAACGAAGATTTCTTATGACTACTATATAAGCTCTTTCTTGCTTGAGCTTTTAAGTGTGAAACTCCACGTTCTTTAGCGCTAGCATTCTGACTATGTTTTTATAGTTTGCTTCGCTATTAGCCATTATTCGTACTTGACCGTCCCGACCAGCTTTGCAAGTATCGTAGCTTTCTAGGCCAACGCTACTGACAAGATCGGTTAAACTTTGTTGCATTTCTGCTATGTTGGCCAGAGCTGATATGAACATTGGCGGCGGATTCGGTGTGGGCGGAATGATTTGCGCTTGATTTGATGATGAAGCAGTTTGGTTTTTACATTTTGATGTAACTATTTGCCATGACACGGGGTCAGTGTCACAGACCACGCCACGTCTTCATCACACATCTCTCCCGGGGCAGACAACGGAGAGTGCCACTTGATTTTGCGAATGCGCGCCGGGACAATTTTTTACTTGTTTGCGCAGGGTCTCGCAATTTTAATAACCAAAAGCAGCAGCGCAACGATCTGCACTTTTTTTTTTGGTAGCTTGGAGCAAAAAGATGTCTTGACAGGTTAAACAACGGCTGTCGATTCAGCACTAACATGAGAGCCTCTTTACTAATATTAACTTATATATATTTTTAATTATTTCGGCACAAGAATTACACGTTAAGAATTACACGTGGACAGTAAATGCAAATAATTAAAGGTTTTTGTGTGAGATATATGGGCTAAAAATCTTGCAAACTAATCCTAGGGCAGTAACATATACGGAATTCTATGCAAAGATATCTTTATAGAATTCTTGAGGACTTTTTTTAACAACTCCCATGCCAATTAAGTTTTTTTTTGAAATTAAAAAGAAATACAATCAAAATTCTTATATTCTAATAAGTCATTATTCTTAATGGAATCTAATTTTCCTCTTCTATGGTGATTAGAGCCCATTCGGAAAATTAAGTATAGGATCGGCTGACTATATCTTATAGCTGCCATATACATAACTGAAGGATCGGAACTGTGACTTCATTTTTCATTGAAGAAAAGTCAAGCTTCATTTAACCAAAGATTATACAGTACATAGATAGGACATCTCATACAAACGAAAGTGTACTATGGCGGGTTCCAGCCGTAGAACCCGCTGGAACCCGTGCGGGTTCCACACGCCGTCGGTATAAGTTGGAAAATTTTTTTCGGGCGACAGAATCGGCGATGGCCGAAGGGTAGAGTGCTTGATTAGCGCGTGTAAAGTATACCAGGTTCGAGTACATGTAGAGACTCAATCTTTTTAGCTTATTTTCTTTAAATATTTTAAGTTTTTTTAAATATTTTTTGTTATTTTCCTAGTTTCAATATATTAAAAAATATATAATAAGAAAATATTTTGGTCTATACTGGCAGAAACTTTTTCAATGTTTTTCTGTGACTGCTGGAACCCGCTTTCTAGTTTTATATGCAAGCGGGTTCTACTGCTAAGAATGACAGGACCTGTGAGTGAAAGGGAGACGAAAGTATATCTAATATTTTCATAGGTGTCTATTTATAGTCAATAGCGGGTTCTACGGCTAAATGGCAAGCCCTATGAGTGAAAGTGAGGCACAAGAATATGCATTATTTTCTTTAAAATCTAGGCGATAGCCAACGTGGTAAACCTGTTGTTTAAATATTTTTAATATAATTTTC
Organism: Drosophila varians; assembly: GCA_018150405.1. Classification (NCBI taxonomy): domain Eukaryota; kingdom Metazoa; phylum Arthropoda; class Insecta; order Diptera; family Drosophilidae; genus Drosophila; species Drosophila varians. Next base: position 2,404,514 of record JAECWK010000127.1, read on the forward strand.
AAAAAAAAAAACACGTATTATTTGAAAAAGCTTTTATAAAATATTTCGACTTCTTAAATGGGCCGTTGCGCCTGCGCATAAATGCTATATGGTTTGTTCGGCTACCATATCGGCAAGTCGTAAAATCGTCGGAAATTGAAATTAAGAAGCAAAATCATTTTTTCGATTCACACGAGAAAAGACGCACACACACATATGTACAAACTTTCATTTACGCACACTAATAAGCACTTCTAAAAATAGAATCAAGGGCTTGTGTGTTCCCCCTTACCAACAAGCTCAACGAAAAAATGTGCCAATTTTAAGCCCAGGTGTCCCATCTATGTACTGTATAATGTTTGATTTAAAATTCATTTTATATAAAACTTCATTTGTTTCGAATGTTTTCTTAAGGATTTGACAACCATATATGCTATATCAATAGAAACATCTGTGTTTCTGCAAAGGTATTTAAACTATAAAACTTAAATGATTCATGAAAAACATAAGCCAATGTACATGGAAGTCGTTAATTTTAAGAATGTAATGCATTGTTTTGATTGCATTTTTGTTTCTATTTTTGATGTTAATAAGCTTAGCTATAAACATATGTATGTATATCCGTTTTTCTATCGGTACCGGAGACCTGTTGCGGTGACTCTTATCAGAACTACTAGCGTACTCGTCTAAAATAAGTTGCCGGGGGTACACATGCCATCAACAATGCGATGAACTTCCGAAAAGCTTCGACCCCCGATATGGTTTGAGTTTTCACAATACGTGTTTTATAAGTGCCGATTACGGGAAAAATAAAAGAAGCGCAAATTATGTTTTCTGGTAAAAAAAAAAAAACCGTTTATAGTCAACCAGGCCATACTATAATTGTCATATCGATATATTGACGGTTTTAATATCGATCATGAAAATATGGATAATTAAATAGTAATTATGGAAGTAAAATAAAAATAAACATTTTTTACTTACACGGGATTGCAGTTTTTGAATTGGAAATCCTTCGAAATAAAACGTTTCATTCCATCGTGGATTTAGAGTTCGTCGTTTTATTTTGGTTTCTAATCTGTGTTTTTTATCTGGCAGTAAGGTGACTCGAACGTACGGATCAGAAGTTCCGCTTAAATCTTTTGCTGGAAGTTCTTTTCCTTGTAGAACTTTCAAAATTAAAGTTGTATTTTGAAAATCATATTCCAAAGAAAAATGTATTTGTCCAACATTTTCGCTTGAATCCGTTATATCAAGATACATGTCCGTCATAGAGATACTCTTGTTCTGAAATGTTGTATTAATTCAAATTTTAAATAATTTTAAACTATTTTCTGGTAAGAAATTAAATTTTCTTTAAGACACAAGAACTCTGAATAGAGTCTGTCTGCTCGACCAAAAAAAAGGACAATCATGTTTTTACAAAAAAACATTTTTAAAAACTTACAGGGATTATCCTATTAATTAACATTTTTATGAAATTATCAATAGGAAATTATTAATACCAATTGGGTCGCGCCATTTCAAGATTTGTGCACTTTTTTAAAGGTAAGTGGATATAGAATAAGCACAGAAGTTTTTGTTGAAAAATATCGATAACTTTTTTTTTTCGGTGTTTCAAAACTTTTGTTTTTTTATATCTCGAGAATGAATATGTTATTATTTTTTTTTTTTAATGTAGGCAAGCCCAAACTTTGTTATGCAGTATAAGAATATTTTTTAACATGCTTGGCCTATTTATAAGAAAATTTTGAAAAATTAAAAAAAATATTTCGGGTTGATACTGAGTTGAAAAATTTTTTAGCTCATTTAAGCTCACAATAGTACCCAATTTATACAAAAAATAAAAAATTGGTAATCTCTTCAAATATAAAAATTAAAAATAAAAGTTAGAAAAAAACAAATTTATTTTGATTTTACGTCTTTCATTCCAGGCATAACCCTACTGACCGTGTCAGCAATATAAAAAGCTTTTCAGTCTTCAGATTTTTCCCGTTCTTTGGACCATGATACAAAGCATATTCATTTGGTTTTTTGAGCTCTTTGGTATTTTTAGCCATTCGCCTGGATACATTCAAACTTCTGGCAAGATAAATTTTTTTTGCCGTCGCCTTGAAGCTAATGAAATAGCTGATTTTGCTCTTTAAACCAAGAAGAATTGGCATAGTGTGTTAAAAGTTTTTTTTTTGTTTATGGCATTTGCATTTTGTATGTTGAATCGTTATCTGCATGCTTACAAACTGCGGCAGGTCTCCGCAACTCAATTTCTCCAATTTTTATATACAGTTTTGTTTCGCATGATTTGCATACAAAAAAAATTTGTAAGAGGATGAGATTCGAGTTTAAAATTTTTCGTGACTTTGTGGTGTCCTTCTTTGTTTTTGTGATTTTTAAGGTTCATCCCATAATTGGAATTTTTGGTAAACTTCACTTTGAGGCATCAATCAAATGACACAGTTTGTAAGCCTAATCATTACAAAGATCTTCTTTCAAACGTAAATCAGAACATCTCGTAACCGTTGTTTTCTAAGCCCATAATACCAAAGTATATGATAATATTTAAAAATAACAAATAAAATAACAAAAAAAAAAAAAATTAAAATAAAAAATTATTAAAAAATATTATTTTTTCGAACTTTTGTTTTTTATTTTTATATTACCGATATTGAATTACCGATTCTTTATTTTTTGTATAAATTGGGTACCCTTGTGAGCTTAAATGACCTAACACATTATTCAACTCAGTATCAAGCCGAACTATTTTTTAAAATTTTCAAAAATTTCTTATAAATAGGCCAAGCATGTTAAAAAAAATAAAAAATATGCTCCCTAACAAAGTTTGGTCATGCCTACATTTTCGAGATATACAAAGACAAAAGTTTTGAAACAAAAAATTTCGCTTACCGATAAAAAAAAAACATCGATATTTTATAACAAACACTTCTGTGCACATTCTACATCCAGTTACCTTTAAAAAAAAACTGCATACATCTTTAATATTACAAAATACATTTTTCAAAGTGGCCCACTTGAAATGGCGTGACCCAGTTAATTTTCTTGTGAAAGTTTATCTGGGCCGTTCAAGTAGTTTTCGACAAATTTGTATTGAATGGCTGACACAGAAAAATTATATTTTTAAAAGCTGGAGAGGCGTTACTGTTCATGCTGATCGGGGTATGGAAACGCTTTCTTCTCCCTTCTACATTTGTTTAAAATAGCCGAATACAATGTACATATAACAAAAATTTAATGTTTATTATTTACAAATTAAGAATCATATGTACATAACTTAGTTATAATATAATAGTAAATAAAAAAACACTATCTATTTAGACATCGGCTCAACGATTGACATTGAGGTCACAGTTTTTATTTCTATGTGTTGGCCAAGAGTTGTATAGTTTGTTTGTAGGGCATAGATGTGTTGGACCGTTAGATCACTTCCGCAGTCAGGGGCAGTTAGGTTTTATTTTCAATTTTAGTATGTGGCTATGGTTTCGATCCGTATCACCTATTTTTAAGCGAGTGCAAAGGATGCATTCGCGGTGAGATATTGACGCTTGATCGCCACATCCAGAGCTTTGTTTGGGTTAAATCTCTTGTACAAGTAACTATGGCTTTGATGTATTTCCAGACATCCTCCTGGAAATAATGTTTGGCATGGGACAAGTCCAGCTTCCTTATCTGCTTTATAGGCACATTCGTTCGTTTTCATACCAGCGTGGCCGGGAGAACACAGTAGCTTTATTTTGATTTTGTTTTTCGTGCATATATGCTGCATTTCACAAAGCAAAGGGTTGGAGTTTAAAAAATTTTATGGGAGTCTGTGGAAATGTACCGGTGCTCCGCCTGACGGATGCGTGGTAATTTTTTCTCTTGGAGGTTAGGAACCTAATCAAGTTAAGTCGCGTATTAAGACAATTTTTTTGTTCTTTCCTGCTTAAGAATAGACGTTTGTCTATTGTCAAACCAGGGATTTAAAGAAACGAGACTATGTGGTTTCAACATAACGAATGTATAATATGGTATGTATAATAGTACATACATATGTGCAAAACTTTGAGCTTATTTAAAGTAGTTTTCGATTTTAGTTAGTGCGCTATCAAATTGTTTGTTAAGAGTGGAATCTTACGTTTAAAGGACGGCGTATATGAATAGTTCGATATTTTTAATGCCAAAAATAATATTATTTAGGAACTGGAACGCTATCATGATCAGTACTATCGAATTCGGCGATCGTTTTGGAACAAATTTGAATATGTATGTATGTATGTATGGCAGTCCTCCATTAAAAAAGTATTTTGTTGCAAGTTTTTTAGCGAGGCATACGATATGAAATCGAAGCCAAGAAAATGCTGGAATTAAGATCTTTGCAATCAGAAGACAAGTTAACTCTAGCGCATTCTTTCATGTGATCATGTGGCAAAAATGCCACGATCTGTGACAATAGTTCAGCTACCCTTCTTCGTTGCCCTTGCCTATTAATCAGTCGTATTTTTACATAGACCTTTATTGATGGATCTCCAATTTCAAACTGAGCTTTACAAATTTTAAAAAATAACTTAAAAGGTAAGCGTAGCTCGCATCGATCCCTGTCGAAGACGAACATGGAATCAAAACCTTTGTTAGACATTCGCCTCCGCCGTCGTGCGCCGCTCTATTTTTATCACAGCTAAGCAAGGAATTGTTCCCCTTCTTTTTGCCACTTCCGGTCACTCCCGCCGAAGCTCTGTTTTATGGTCCACAGAGAAATCTTACAAATCTGTATCTTTACCATTACCCAGACGCGAAGTTGATAGACAGCGCTACACCTCACATATAGTTGTTCGTCCTGAGCGAGCGTGCAGAATGCATATAATTTATCATATTAACTACTAACTTATTAAAAACTTTTTAATACATTATTAGTAATGATTTATACTACAAAATTAAAAAATAATTTCTTATTGGATAAAGCTCAACAACTGTACTTAAACTTTGTGCAACCCTTTTTCAGAATCGTCTTTGGGTTATTAGTATCTGCTTCACATGAATCATTGAGTTCTTTTTTTTTGGTAAAAGCCTCGGCCATTAGTTTCTAATCGAATGCTTTTACCACTCTTACAAAGCGTAGGTAGCTCCTTGATGGTAGGTGTGTGAGTTAAACTGAGCGTGAATTTTAAAATGAATTCTTATTTTAAGAGACCCTGTTCTCAACACACCGAAGCGTCAGCTTATTCTCTAACCTCCAAGAGGTCCAAGGAGAAACCGTTGGAAACTTACTTTTAATATCAGTGGCTGTTTTTAAGACAACAACTCGATGAACTCTTTCCTTTCCAGGAATGAGTTCAATGACCCTGACAAGCGGCCACTTCAGAGGAAGGTGCTCATCCTTCACCATTACGATGTCCCCTAAAGAGATGACTGTCCCAGGAGCACGCCTCTTAGATCGCTGTTGCAGAAGAGTGAGGTATTCTTCTTTCCAAAAGGACCAGAAAACATGCTGCTGGAACGACACATGCTGCCAAGCATCAAGGAGGCTTACATTGAGAGCCGGTCGGTCTGGCTCTACTAATGCTGATGCAGGATCATCATGCAGAATATGGGCTGGCGCTAAGACGTCGGGGTTTTTTGAAGGGCAGAAAAGAGGCTGTTGGAATCAGCAGCAAGGCCCCCAATAAGTAAGATAAGAAATGTAAACAAACCATGCTTAGGGTATAAGCACAGCCGAGTCTGCATAGCGCAATGCGTTTGTTGTGTGAGCCGTTAGCTTTGGTGAAACGCATTGTACTTCTATGCACTTTCCTGGAGTTGTTTTTGCTTGCGAGACACTGCGGTCGTGGACCGTTCGGTTTTGATTTTCTAATGCGAAATTGTGAACTCTTAATAACTAATAAAACTAAAATTAATTATTGACTTTGATTCCCGCTTGGTAGCGCGACATTTTTTGTGACCCCGTCGTAAACTGCGCCACAGTTTGTTGCAAGTGCAACAAGTGATTAGTTGTCCTTCGCTTAGCACCAACGCCTCACCCCTCCCTTGCTTAACGTAGTGCCAAATGATAGATTCTGGACCCGAGTTCAACGCTGCCGATGCTTCTAGCAGGGAGTCATACTTAAAGAAAAAGGCGAAAATAGCGTTCGTGGAGTTGGAGGAGCTGCATGTTCTGGTTGTAGCTGCGGTAGCAAACGACGACACGCCTCTTTATCCGTTAAACGTCTTGGAGAATCAACTGCGCGCCAAATTCACCGCTCTCCATGATACCTTCGAGGGTCTCAACCATGAAGAGATTAGCAGCCCACTTTTTTGGAAATTCACCCGGCTTGCCACAAGGGTGTCCCTGACGTTGCAGTCAGAAATGGGGAGGGGCTCTTCGCGCTTGCCCGCCCACTCTACATTGCTGAAGGGTTCCAGCACAGCATCTATCGTTAAATCTTGACCCGATGCTGCCGAAGTTGCCGTTGCCCACATTCAGTGACGGGTACGCAGAATGGTGAGATTTTAGCTCACTGTTCAAAACGATCAGCGACAATCACCCTCAACTAACAAGGTTGGAGAAGTTTCGTTGGCTGGTTTCTTGTCAGCAGGATTCTGCGCTGGAAACCGTTCGTGCTTTGAAAATCTCAGATGATAACTAGTCTGTGGCTCTTGATCTTTTGCGCAAGCGTTTTAGTAATCGTCGATTGATTTTTCAGACCCACATAAATGAGATCCTCCACCTTCCAGGAGTCGAGCCCGGGTCCGTAGCAACACTTCGGAAGTTGTCCGAAAAATTCAATGGGTACATGCGAGCGCTGATGAGTTTTGGATCGTTTAAGGAAATAGAAGACTGCCTACTTGTGCGAATCCTGTTCCAAAAGCTGAATCCGTCCACGCAGGCCAAGTGGGAGGAGTTGCAAGCAGCCTCGAAGGAGGATGCTATTCCGTCGTGGGAATCCATGGCCAGGTTTTTGGAGCAGTGGATACCGCAATGGCTGCCCATGCTTTAGGCCATGGGGCCCGACGGAGACCGACCAATAATTGATCCTGCATACTAGTCAACGCCCCGCCGATGCGTGCTCCCTGTGTGCCGCCTCAACGCACTCTTTGCCCGAGGTTTAACGATTATCTATTGAGGAACGGTGGCGTGAGGCCACAAGGCTAGCCCTTTGTTTTATGTGCCTGAAACCGAGTCACTTTGCACCTGGACACAAATCTTCGCTTTGTCGGATTTGCCATCACAAGCATCATGCCTCCTTGCATTCATGGGAATCTCTGCCTGGCAACAAAGCCTCCGTATCATCTGGCCCTGGTGATCCTTCGTCTGACCAAGTCGTTGACTCAGCCAGGCATGCAGCCCCTGCAAATTCGCTTGTGGTTCAGGATCGCCAATGGGAAATTGCGTTGCTGCCTACCGCTAGCATTTTAGTGGGTGGCGGCTCCGGTGCCATGTTTCCTTGTCGGGCGTCTGGTGTCACTGGTGAATGCTGGTGCTAGTGGATTCGCGACGAGCCAGCTCGTTTCAACATTTTTGTTGCCATCTGCGTTGCCACCATTCAGGAGCTTACTAAGTCTATGGAGTGGAGATACGTTCCCACCGCGTCTAATCCTGCAGATATTTTGTCTCGAGGGGCTCTACTGGCTGAGCTGTCCAAATTGGCGTTGTGGGCTCGCGGTCCCCCCTATCTCCTTGTCTAAGGCTTCCTGGCCTCTTGTCATTCCAACTGCGAAGCCGACGCTGGAACTCCGAGCTTGAATCTTCTTGACCACGTCACCGCACCAGGACATCGTTGCTTCTTCGAAGTTTGCTAATTCATTTTCATCGCTGCAAAGAGTCTTCGCATACGTGTATAAGTTTTGCCGTCACCTGCACCATAAGGGAATTCAAGGCCGCACTGAGAAGATTTGTTTGCACCAAGAGGGGGTCCCAAGCAGATTTGGTGGACAATGCAATAAATTTCGTTGGAGCCAAGAACGAATTACTCGAGCTAAAGCGGTTGTTCCTAATTTCCGAGCATAGATAATTCATTCAGGAGTTTTGTCTAACTGAGATGATTGATTGGGGATTTATCCCTCCTCGCCCTCCGCATTTTGGTGGACTTAGGCAAACAGCCGTGAAAACAGCGAAGCACCACTTATATCGAGCAGTTGGGCCCTTGATTCTTGGTTTCGATGAGCTAAGCACATTGGTGTGCCAAATCGCCTCGATAATTAATTCAAGGCCTCTTGTCTCCCTTTCAAAGAACCCCGCTGACCTAGACGTACTAACTCCTGCCCATTTTCTGCATAGTGGTCCTGCGTCAGCATTAGTGGAGATTAGTAAGCCGCCTTGATGCGTGGCATCGTGTGTCGTTCCTGCAGCAGGTCTTCCGGTCCTGTTGGAAAGAGGAATACCTCACTCTTCTGCAACAGCGATCTAAGTGGCGCTCTCCAGGGACAGTCATCGCTGTAGGGGACATTGTAATGGTCAAGGATGAGAACCTTTCCACTATGAAGTGGCCGCTTGCCATGGTCATTAATCTTATCGCTAGGAAGGGTGAAGTTCATCTAGTTGCTGCTAAAAACCGCCACTGGGATGACCAAGCGTGCCGTGGCTTAATTGTGTCTGCTGCCCCTCAGGGACGATATTGGTAGCAAGATCCCAATGGGGGGAGAATGTTGGGATCAGCAGCTAGGCTCCGTGCAAGCGCCCCAATAAGTAAGATAAGAAATGTAAACAAACAAAGCGTAGGGGATAAGCACAGCTAAGTCTGCATAGCGCAATGCGTTTTTTTGTTTGAGCCGTTAGCTCTGGTGGAACGCAATGTGCTTGTATACACTTTCCTGGAGTTGGTTTTTGCTGGCGTGACACTGTGGTCGTGGACCTTTCGGTTTTGATCTTCTGATGCAAAATTGTGAACTCTTAATAACTAATAAAAACTGAAATTAATTATTGGCTTTGATTCCCGCTTGGTAGCGCGACAGAGGCCTTCAATTAATTGTGAAGGCGATTTGGCACACTAATGCCCTTAGCTCATAGAAACCAAGAATCATGGGCCCAACTCGATATAGCTCGATATAAATCATGTTTTGCGGTTTTAACAGCTGTTTCCCAAAGTCCGCCAACGTGCTGAGAGCGAGGAGGAATAAATTAAGTTGAGGTTAAGTCAAAGTCTGAACAGAATAAAACTCGTGAGCACAACGCGGTGGTGCAACGCGTTAAAGGCAACTCTCTTCAGGAATTGTGGATCGGCGTCAATAAAAATTTATTTAAAATGAATGAAATGAAGAGTAAAGGACAAATTATCTACATTGGGAATAAAACTTAAACTTTTAAAATTGATTCCAAAGTTATAGTAACTGATGAATGGGTCAGTTATTCGTGCCACAACGGTATTGTGTATTGTAATTTTTAGAAATTTACAACTTTTTCTTATTTTTTATGTACTTACTGTAGGATCCTTTGATGTGGCATCACTAACATTTCCTGCAGCAGACATATTTTGTGGTTTTGTGGTTGGTGCCATCGACCCGCTTAATAATAAGTTTAAATATTACAAAAAATCTTCAAACATGCATATTCTAACTTCATACCCAATCAAAGGAGTTCTAAGATTTAAAAATCCATTTAACTTCTTGTTAATATTGTTTTGAAGAGGATTGGTAGTAGCTGGAGTCACCGGTATTTGTGGTTTGTTTGGCGGATTACCAGAGTCAACGATATCCTGAGCACCTCTGAAAGTTTAATACATATTTGATAACATTCAAATAATTTCACTCATGATAAAATATAGCTTTTTCCTTTAGTCTACTCGCTCTCATGGACGTTCATATTTCGGAGACTTTATTTTATTTAACGCAAATATTTTCCAACGTTGTTTTTGTTACCTCCAATTTAAAGGTTTATCTATACCGAATGTATATGCAAATCTTAGATACGTTCATTGTTTATATCGGTACTCGGAAATGAAAAACCCACCGAAATTAAAAAGTACCTAGATATGTATGTATATGTATTGAAAAAAATATAACTGCATTGCCAGAACCCCTAAGTTACCACTCAGCACTATGGAAATTTTCCCGTTTCGGTGGCATAAATTCAATTTTCGAAGTTATGAATATTAATGTTGGAAACAAATACATAAATTAATTATAGTACATATAAAAAATGTTAACTTAACAGCCTAATATTAATTTAAAAGACTGTAAAGTCAAGCTAAGATTAAAACCCAACCCACGTCTTGGAAAATGTGATTTATAGTGAAATTTTTGAAACCTTATTTCTCCGACACGTGCTATATGTGTAAAAACACGAAAATCACGGGCCTGCGCGGGCCAAGGCTGGCCACCGCTGATCTAAGGCAATGGTTTCGATTGAAATATATACTGTCCCACAGACACACACTGGCGGAGATGGTAGTGCGCCACTACCACAAGAAGATGAGCCATCAGAATCTGGATGCAACCATCGGTGAGATACGGAACAAGTTCTGAATAACAAGTCTACGTAGGCTGCAGCGGAAGGTGGTAACTGACTGCCGCATCTGCAAGCTGCGAAGGGCGCAATCTAACCTATCCCTTGCCTGAGAACCGGCACGAGGCCAACGGATGGCCATTTAAGTACACAGGGTTGGATTATTTTGGACCGTTGTACGTAACAACTGGACGTCGCATCAAAAAAAGGTGGGTGGCACTGTTCATCTGTTTAACCACGAGAGCCATTCACTTGGAAATAGCTCATGATTTATCTACAGATTCCTGTATCATCGCTATAAGTAACTTTATGAGCCGCCGAGGACCGGTGGTCAAGATGAGAAGCGATAATGGGAAGAACTTCGTTGGAGCCAACAGAGAAGCCAAGAGGTTCAACGAAGTCTTCGAACCAGAGAAGATCCAGGGCAAGTTGTCGTCCCAAGGAATCGAGTGGATCTTCAACTGTCCGGCGAACCCAGCTGAGTGTGGCGCCTGGGAAAGGATGGTGCAGTGCGTCAAGAAGGTACTGGCCCACACGATGAAGGAGCTGGCTCCCAAGGAACATGTACTGAAGAACCTGTTGATCGAGGCGGAGAACATTGTGAATTCTCGCCCACTTACGCACTTGCCAGTTTCAGTGGACCAGGAGACTCCACTGACTCCCAACGACCTGTTGAAACGAGTACCCAACCTGCCGGATCTACCCGGAGGCAAAGGACAGTCGTCGGAGAGGAGTGCCACAAGGAAGCAGTGGCGTCTGGCCCGGATGATGAGAGACCGCTTCTGGAAACGACGGGTACATGAGTATCTGCCTACTCTTGTGCGCAGAGAGAAATGGTGCGATCACGTCGAGCCCCTGCGCCGTGGGAACTTTATGTTCATAGGCGATCCTGCTATACCACGACGAGAGTGGAAACGAGGCATCGTCGGGGAAGTGTTCACCGGAGTAGACAGAGTGCCACGTCGAGCGGCGATAAGGACTGACGATCGAGCAAGGATGATTCGCCCCGCTTCGAAGCTAGCTGTCCTGGATGTGGTGAATGCGGCTGCTTCACGGGGGTGGGGATGTCGCGGATCGAATTAGGATATCGATTTTTATGTATTTAAATTAGGCTCCGCTAGGGAGCAAGAAGTCTAGTATTTCCGGATTCATAGATTGTTTGTAATTGGGCAAACTAATTGTGCTTCAAAGCTTACACAAATTTTCCTTCGCGGTCATTCCGATCAGCAAATTTAACAGAAGAGGAGAGGAATACTGCGAATAAAACGCACCGCAAAGCAACGCGACGCAACGTATATAGCAACATACTCTACCCCACTCGTAGTTGAATGGCAAGACTTGGGACTTCTTGTTTGGGTGGATCGGTGGAAATTGTGAAGAATGCTGAAGTTGCCAAAGGCATTTCTGGGAAGGGGTATTCCATTTGAATCAGATTAAGATTAAAAATTGACTGAATAGCAAACAAATAATGACAGTACGTAGGCGGCTCGGATGAAAGCGGTATATAAGAACAGGTACTAAACAGACATTGATTAGACAAATACTTTAATAAATAAGAGTTAGGGAGGAAATTAGTTTTTTTAAGGAAGAAGTGGGCTGGTCAGCTAGTCTAGCTTTGGGGAGTTTGACTACCTCTGGCTTGGTACACTTGTTTTTACATTTCTCAAATTACTTATACAAAAATTTTGACTAAAATACTTCTAGCGGTCACGCAGGGTGGGAAAAGGTCAAAATATATAAAATACTGGTTACGTAGTTTGGGTACGTTCCCTAAGCTACGGTGAAAATTATATCTTATATATTGTTCTATGCGAAGGCATTCTGTGGGGACGATCGATTACCTTGGGGCTTTGCGAATAATTTAATAGTCTCAAAAGGCTTTTCGCTTGGGCGTAGTATCTTTTTCGTCCATCCTAATTTATTAAAGTCAAACAATTTAAGGATAATTTGGAAAGTCTGTGTGAGTTAAGGAAATGTAAACGAAATAAAATTTGCGTAATTTTGTGTTTAGCTATAACGATATTTGCCTTTAGCTAGATAAAGAAATTTTTTACATATATATTTTTATATATTTAATATACATTTTTTTATCCTATAGCTGGCATAAAACTGAAGGATCAGAAATATAATATACCAACTCTTGTGTTTTTGGGTAGAAAATTTTGATTCTTATTTTCATAAGCATCGGCTTACTATATTCGACATTTGCTTTATTAGCAGAAACAACCGCTTCGGTCATTCAGTCGCCGTAAAAGCTGCGTTGCTGCGTAAAATTTTATCCGCTTTCTTGCGCAGGTTGCATCACCGATTTCCGTTCCCTCGTTTCGTATCGCGCTCGTGATCTTAGTCGCGCATATTCTCTGGCGTCGAGCATATTCTTTTGATTAGCCCCTTATTCTCTGCGTTAGCGATCTTTTCTGCGTCGTCTACGGCTGACCATTTTATTCGTGTCGATGTGAATTTTTCACTTCATTTGAAATAAATTTAAGCATATTAGAATAGTTTTCTTTTCATTCGTATTTAATAATTAAATCAAGACTTTCTTTAGTGAAACCTGGGTAAAGCCGGAGATCCTTAGCTCCGAAGTTTTCCCAGATAGGTACACCACTTTAAGACGCGACCGACCTATCCAACGAGGCGGAGGAGTACTAATCTCAGTAGACTCCTCTTTCACTTCCGAAGAGGTAAAGTTGCGTCTGACCCAGATGGAATCACAATTTCCAGAGCCCTGCCTTTGGTGGCCCCGAAGATCCATATCATCCTACGCTTTAGGTTTTAATCGAAACCATTGCATTAGTTAAATCTCATAGCGTAGGTGATAGAATCCGCTGCTTTCGGGAGGCTGACTTTAAAAAGCTCAATAACTTAATTCCCTCCTTTGATTGGTCTGATCTTTTCCCATGCAATGATATAAATATCGCATTAGAATATTTTTATAGGAGTTTGAATAGTTTTTTTGACTCTTGTGTGCCATGAAAGTATTCGTCCGTTAATGATAACCCCCCTTGGTTTACAAGGAGCCTAATTAAACTTCAACTTATTAAAAATAGACTTTTAAACAAATTTAAAAGATTTGGCTGCAATTTAACTTTTTCAATATACTTAGTAGCTCGGTCGAATTTCTCCGTGCATAACGCTAAATGTTATAGAGATTATATTCGCCGTTGTCGGGTTCAGTTCACTCAGGATCCGAAGCAGTTTTATAATTTTCGTTTGAAAATTCTTTCGCGAATACGGATCAGGCCATTGCAGATCTATTCGCAACAACGTATTAACCTTGTACTTTTTCTGATCAGCCATACATATATGAAATTCATTCCGCCAATCTTATTTTTGGTCCATCTATCTCCGAGCGCAGTTTGTTATCGGATCTTTTAAAGGTTAAACCGGTACTTTCACCAGGTCCGGATGGAGTACCAGGCAGTGTGCTAAAGAATTGCGCCAAGTCATTGTGCAAAACTCTTTCAAAGCTTTTCACCTTATCTCTGGAAATGTCGTTTTTTCCCCATATGAGGAAGAAATCCTTTATAATTCCCCTGCATAAAAAAGGGAAAAAATCTGATGCTACCAATTATAGAGGCATCTCTAAATTGTCAGCAATTCCTAAGCTATTTAAAATTTGAAAATTATTACTCCTCATTTGCAGCACCTCTGTAGTTCAATCATTTCTCCATGCCAGCATGGTTTTATTAGGCGTCGCTCCACTACCACCAACTTGTTGGAGCTGACATCATTTGTGATTGATGGCTTCCAAAATGGCCTTCAAACAGATGTCATCTACACTTTTCCTTTTGGGAAAACTCGATATTTTGGGATCCTGTTAACCTTCTTACGTGGATTTCCAGTTTCCACTTCCGAAGTCCCTCAAGGTAGTCATCTCGGGCCTTTATTTTTTATTATTTTCATAAATGACTTGCATTTTGATTTACCGATCTCTCGAGTACTTATAAACGTAGATGACGTTAAGCTGTGTCTTCAATATAAATCTTCCTCTACCCAATACAAACTTCAGTCTGATCTGCAAATGACTTAAAACACAATGGGTGAAAATGCAAACTTATGTCTTTCTATCGCTTAAGCCCCATCCAGGCAACTTATTTTATCTATGTGACCGCCCTAGACAGATTAACTAAGGTTAACGACCTAGGTGTCTTATAAGACTTCAAGCTTAAATTTACCGACCATATATCGCAATGGTTGGTAATGGTTAATAAAGCCAAGGGTGTGCTTGGCTTCATTAAAAGATGGTCAAAGGAATTTAATGACCCTTATATAACTAAAACTCTTTACATATCTTTAGTTCGTCCGATTCTTGAATACGGTTCATATGTCTGGAGTCCCCAATATGGGGTTCATCAAGACCGTATTGAATCAATACAGAAGAACTTTCTTGTTTTTGGGTGTAGAAGTGTCGGACTTCCTTTAAAATCCATTTTATACGAATCTTAGCTAACTCTAACTATAACTATAACTATAACTATAACTATAACTATAACTATAACTATAACTATAACTATAACTATAACTATAACTATAACTATAACTATAACTATAACTATAACTATAACTATAACTATAACTATAACTATAACTATAACTATAACTACTATAACTATAACTATAACTATAACTATAACTATAACTATAACTATAACTATAACTATAACTATAACTATAACTATAACTATAACTATAACTATAACTATAACTATAACTATAACTATAACTATAACTATAACTATAACTATAACTATAACTATAACTATAACTATAACTATAACTATAACTATAACTATAACTATAACTATAACTATAACTATAACTATAACTATAACTATAACTATAACTATAACTATAACTATAACTATAACTATAACTATAACTATAACTATAACTATAACTATAACTATAACTATAACTATAACTATAACTATAACTATAACTATAACTATAACTATAACTATAACTATAACTATAACTATAACTATAACTATAACTATAACTATAACTATAACTATAACTATAACTATAACTATAACTATAACTATAACTATAACTATAACTATAACTATAACTATAACTATAACTATAACTATAACTATAACTATAACTATAACTATAACTATAACTATAACTATAACTATAACTATAACTATAACTATAACTATAACTATAACTATAACTATAACTATAACTATAACTATAACTATAACTATAACTATAACTATAACTATAACTATAACTATAACTATAACTATAACTATAACTATAACTATAACTATAACTATAACTATAACTATAACTATAACTATAACTATAACTATAACTATAACTATAACTATAACTATAACTATAACTATAACTATTGTCGTTCCCTAATGCTAAACGGGCCTTATCTGGTTTGGGATATGCGTAGGCGGATTACTTGCTCTTATCTACTCGCATCGTTAAGTCGTGCAGCTGGGGTTCTGTCCCCCATTGCCTTTGTTTGCGCCGTTCTTTCTCCCCACTGATCCGCGAGCCGCAGTGAGCTAGCAGTTCATAATCGAATAAAAGCTTCGTAGCGTAACTTTTGGTGACCCTGACGTGATTGGGTCCCATTGCTAGCCACACTGCTTGCCACATAAAAAAAAGCCGCTTCAAATCGCCTGTCGTTTCTCAGCCTCGTTTTAAATTTTATTGCTATGTATTCTGGATCCCCTTTCTGGACATGCTAAAAGAGAGCTGTTGGCCGTCAGCGTTTTATTTGCAGTCACGCCTCCGTGAATATAGAATAATAAATTTTTTAACAATTTAAAAATTAAAAATGTATATGCGTTATTTTTGTAATTATGCTATATTACCTAAAAATATCTCACAATTGACTTATTTGTATCTATTATAGTAATATTTTATAAGAATTAAGAAATTATAATTGTATGTATTTTGCTTTACCAAGTGCTATAAGCGCGCCTTTTTGAGCATCTTTTCATTTATTTGACAGAAAATACCGAATTTAATCATTTTAACTGGTTCAGTTTGTTATCATAACCTTACATTAATAAAAAAAAAGAAAAAAATTTATTGATCATTTCGCAGCTAAAAAATTCCAATTAAGTACTCCGAGGTTGTCTCCTTAAAACTTGAATTGTTCCAAATGTGGCGATATGTGGAGTTTAGGGTCTATAGCTCTGAATAAGGAATTCAATATCTGAAAGACATACATACTTAAAATCATTCGGATCACGAGAGATAATGTGTTTGTAGCTTTATGGAAACTAAAATTTTACTTTTAACGAGAATGAAAAGCTAACTTCGGACGGAGCCGAAGCTTATATACCCTTGCAGTTAAAAAGCGGCTTCTATTGATTAAAGATATAGTAAATATTGGATTAATTTAGCCGATCTTTACAAAAACATTCATGACAAGCTTAAATTCATATAAAATGGATTTCAAAAGAAGTCCGACGCTTCTACGACCAAAAACACGAAAGTTGTGGCATTTCCGATCGTTCAGTTATATGGAATCTAAAAACATGGAAGTTATAGCATTTCCGATCGTTCAGTTATTTGGCAGCTATATATATAGTCGGCCGATCCCGGCCGCTCCGACTTGTGTATATTAGACTAGTTCGCGTTGAAACAGACAGACAGACGAACAAGCTTATATCAACTCAGGAGGAGATCCTGATCCAGAATATATATACTTTATGGGGTCCTGGATGTCTCCATCAGTACGTTGCACACATCTGACCAAAATTATACCCTCTGCAAGGGTATAAAAATGAGCCAATGGTATCAATTAAAAAAATTTTGAAAAAACTTATAAAACACAATGAGGGAAGCCGACGTAGAACAAACATTACTTAGTTAAAGCCTCAATAAACAATATTGAATATTCTTTTTATTTTTTAGTAATTTTCTTCGGAGAAATTAGGTTTCAAAATTTCACTGTAAATTTAATTGTAAAATTGTAAATTTTGTAAATGTAAATTAAACGGTCATTTATATTAACATTAGACTGTTAAGTTAACATTTTTTTTATGTACAATTACAATATACAACAATATACAACAATATTTATATATTTAGAACATGTTTCCATTAAAATCTTTTAAATATTAATACCTTTGAATATTGAATTAATGCCACCGAAACGGGAAAATTACCCACTGTGCCCTGGTCTACTTTGAAGTTAAAAATGTCCATTATTTCGAAGACTCTAAGCCTCTAGACTCAAGAGGCTAGACCTAAG
Organism: Drosophila varians; assembly: GCA_018150405.1. NCBI lineage: Eukaryota > Metazoa > Arthropoda > Insecta > Diptera > Drosophilidae > Drosophila > Drosophila varians. Next base: position 2,422,138 of record JAECWK010000127.1, read on the forward strand.
CCTCTAAACCTTTTGTATTGCTCAAATGGCAGTCCCACTTAAATCTACCTAAGGGGTACATCGTATGCAAACAAGGTTGTCATGACTATTAAATCTGTCGTCATACTAAAACTTACCAGCAAATCAACACTTCTGACAGCATTATTATAATCATCAAGAATGGAAAACTAACTTCGAAGTTTATATATACTTGCAGTTACATAGCGGCATCTATTGCTTAATAGATATAGCAAATGTAGGATATAGTTGACCAATCCTTACAAAAACATTCATGACAAGTTTTGATTCATATAAAACAGAGTTTAAAACAAGTCCGACGTTTCTACACCCAAAAAAACCAAAAGTTTCGGCATTTTTGATAATTTAGTTACATGGTTAATTTAGTTACAAAATATAGTCGGTCGATCTGTATAAAAATTTTCAGATGGGCTCAATCCCACATAGGCTCAGAGCCAATTTTAAAATTCCACCTTCAGGTTTCAGGTTTATGGCAGCTAAAGGATATAGACGGGCGATCCCTACGAAATTTTCCAGATAGACCAGAATTTCTATAAAAAAAAGCTCGGAGTTTCTAATTTAGGATTCTTTCTTTTATAACATGGAAGTTAAGCACATCCGATCGTTCAGTCATGTGCCAGATATAGGATTTACTCTGCGATCTTATATACTTATATACTGCGAGCGAGGGTATAAAGGGTTTTTGCAAACTTTGAAATCGATAGCGCCAGAAACAGTCAAACAGCCAAACAGACAGTCGATTAGACGGCCAGACAGACGGACAGACGTACATGACTATATCGACTCAGGAGGTTATCCTGATCCAGTATATATAACGTTTTAGGGTCAAAGATGTAATACCCTCTGCAAGGGTAAAAAGGTACATAGTTTGCATGATAATTCAAATCAATATAGGCAGTTCCACTTACCTAAGACTGTAACTACTTGACTCCTCGTCTTCATTTGGCTCAATAAACTGCAATTGGGATCTTTTGTGCCTCCACCACAAATATCCTCCAGCCAGAAAAAGTGAAATCGCTATGAGTAACCCCAATATAGCAAGGCAAGCTATTAAAATTACACTAGCCATATCTGAAAAACGATTTTCTTTTATATGCAGAAGGTTGAAAATATTAGGCAAACTAACTTTATCACATGATAAGAGAATATTAATTTTGAAACTAATTTCTTTATATTAAAAATTATCTGCTTACTCTATTGTAAATTTAGTCTCGTTTAATTATAGAATTAATGCATCTGTGTTCCAAAAAAATTGTAATTAATAAACAAACTGGCACAATTCACAATGGTCACATTAAGAGTGTGTTAAATATATGCATAATATAAAATTTTGTAGATATAGTAATAGGTTAGTATCGTTTTTCTTCATTAAACAAAAAAAGCACTTAAATTTATACGTTTTTTTTTTTTTAAAAACTTCATTAAAACTTCATTGAATTTAACTCTTTGGAAACTTCGAAACGACCCTTATTTAGCTAGCAATGTTTTTTTATTGATTCCAGTTTTTAATATATATAGCGTATTTTAATATTATATTAAAACAGAAACATGTTGCAAAACAAATTCTTTAGCAATTCTTTCGTATAAGTGATTTTGGAACTACTTATGACAATGAAAACACATTGAATACATTTTTTTCTAAGAGTATCAAAAGCTTTTTACCGTGCGCATGACAATTAGCCTTCCTAATCTGAAAACTTTATATACCAGATTTTGTAAGTATTTGAATTTGGTTAGACTTGTACTTTAAACGTTTAATATAAAATTTGTAATAGCTGTTGGCATTGAGGCATGCAATGTGGCTCAGAATTTATTAATTTGGTAAATTATTATCAATGATTATTTTTAAGTTGTTGAATCTGGCCGATTCATCAAGGGCATTTTGCTCTTAGGGGAAAAAATTCAACAAGGTTTCAAATTGTTGGTGAAGTTTGCGCTAAACAAAACAGTACACATTTTTTTATGATGTTATTAAAACATATTGAATATTTCAATATTTGATCTTGTATTTAAAAATAATAAAAAAATTTGTAAAAGAAGAACACGAGAAGATAACAGATCAATTTCCGAAATTTATTTTGACAAATTAACTTAACTGAATCGGACTGACCGTACATTGGTGTCTTTTTAATAAGCCGGGCCGGCTTTAAATTAAATCTAGGCAGAGATTGTTTACAATATTATTTGCCTACGAAAAAATTATGAACCTGCCGGGATGGATTATGTGAAAAGCTTCCTCGTCAAATTATGTCTATGATTTAGATATGGAGGATATATTTATGGGTTGGGAAACTCTTCTCAATTTCAAAATTGTATTTTGCAAACAAAAAAATTATTTTTCTTGTTTGGGCCGCAAAAAATATTTTATTTTTGTAATTAATAATAATTGTAATTTTATTTATAGTGTTTTAGATATTCGTATTATTTAGTGTCAGTTCCTGTTCAACTCTGATAAAAGATTTTATATATTGTTTGGAATTATTTAGTAAGTGTCTATATTCATGTTGTAGAGTGATTAATTCTTAAACTCAGAAACCTTTACGAAATCTTTTAATGGCAATCTTTCATGATTAAATTTAAAATTTTAACATGATATTAGTTTTGAAAAGAATTCTTAATTTTGTGAAGGTTTCTATAAAAAGAACCTTGGCGGTTTCTGAAAATTTTTGTACAACTTTATACAATAGGTGGTGCGCAGAATCCGAACATATTGTTTATCCTTGAACCATTCTCACAGATGGCGCTATTATGCATTAACTCTACATTTAACTTTACTATAAAATGTTTTTAATCTTTCAAATTTTATAGAAGCATCGTTTAAAAGATTTCAATGGTAATTTTTCTGGAACATATCATTTGAAAGACAACAAAAAGATTACTTTAACATAAAGTATGAAACATTTTATTTTTAACTCTTAAAAAACATTTCATTTGAAAGATTAATGAAAGATTTCATTTATAACAAATCTTAAACATTTCATTTATTTACACATGGATTTCAAAGACGGATTTCGGAAACATTTCGGAAACTTTTTTTCGGTAATGTCATGAAACGTTTCAGAAATGTTTCATCGTTTTGTTGTAACGTTACATACTTGGTCGGTGAGTTGACAACAACTATTTTTATCTGCGACTTTCTGATTTTAACATCATTAAAAAAATTAATACTCGTAAATATTGATATTAAAGAATGCTAAAGAATTATTTTTTTAAATGTACTAAGATATTTTAAGAAAAGAAGCTATTGAAAATATTAAAGAGATATAAATTTATTTTTGCTAGGATGCCCATTTCTGTCGCAGTCCCATTTTTTTTAACGTTTAGTATATGAGTTCAACTATCTGTTGTTTCGTTTTGAAATGTATTTTATGTTGAAGCTGGTCATGTCAATGTTTTTGTGTATTTATGTTTTTTTTTTCATTACTTGGATAATTTGCCTATCTGGCTCCGCGACAGCGGAGTTTATATAAATGTATAAACTCATTCTACAGAAAAAAATATAATGAAACGCAAATGGAAAGTAATATCGGATACAGTTGGCCAGTTAATAACAAGCTTAGATTCATATAAAATGGATTTTTATAGAAGTCCGACGCTTCTGCACCCAAAATCACGAAAGTTGTGGCATTTCCAAACGTTCAGTTATATTCAGTCTATACTTAGATAAGAGAAAAGCAAATTATTTATATATATATAGAAGATATATATATTGAGATATCCATATCTTTACGCTTACTCTATACATCCTAATTATAAGCAAAGAATTGTAACATGAAGATCATGGAAATATCGATCCCGATATCCCGTCTAGACAGTCATAAAATAAACGACAGGAAGGTTATATCGGTGCAACTTCGGTACATAAAGCTCGCAGTAAGCTCTGACTCCAAAGTCCAACTCATAAAGCTCTAAAAAGCTCAAAACCGAAGTTAGATCGATAGTAACATAGACTTAAGAGTTGAGTTCAGCTTGTGACTTTAAACTGATAAAGTTGTGAAATCCAGTTTTGGTTATTGTATTAAATAAAGTATTTTTTTATACAATTAATAGAACCAAATCTTTAATTGGCGCAGTCGGTAGGATATTAATTGAAAAGATAATTAATATCCGCAAAAGAACTATAGTGCTAAAAACCGTTAATGCAAGCACTAAATTAAAGAGAATTTATCCACTTGAAAACAAAAAATAATAAAATGACAGTAGCACACACCTTAACAGAGGCCAAACTAAGTCAAGCCTTAGCTACAATACGCGAAATAAAGGACTACGATGGAAATCCCGAGGATCTGACATTATTCATCGGAGAAATTGAATACTTCCTGGGCCTATATCCTACATCCGATTTGGGACATCAAAGACACTTATTTGGGACAATTTCGAACCTTATAGTCGGAGATACGAAGAGGACGGCGAAAAGAAGCAAAGCTTATATGCCTGAGTTATATGCCAGCTTTAGGATATAGTCGGGCGATCCATATGAAATTTTCCAGATCGGTCATAAAAGAGAATCTGTGCAAATTTATTGCATGGATTTAGGTTTTCGCGGCAGCAAACTTTTATTTCGATGTGGAAGTTGCAGCCGCTTTCGCTACGTGTTTTTTTTTTTCTCCTTTTCACCCTCGATTGGCTTTGGGGATCTCCTCCTTTGGGCTCCTCGGGATTCTCTCTGCCCTCCTACTTTTGGCGGAGGTGTCGCGCTGGTCGGTCTCGCCGCCACTCGGATACGTCCACTTCTCGCGGAAGATCCGTCTATCAATATATATGATACACTTATGGATATATCCCACATCTATCCCAACGGGACTCTCACTGGCTCGGGCCTTTTGCTTGCCTAAATAAAAAAAATCGTTTTTTCGATCGAGATCGAGCTGGTTCCTGGCTCCGTTTAGGACTGTAACTTCTCCCTATACAAAATCTTAAGCGACCCAGTTGAACCTGAAGGTACTACCAGAAAAGTCTCTTCGAGTCTTCTTGTCTCAGTAGGGCAGCGTGAATCCTGATCCTTAGATCAGAATTTATTTTTAATTTTTATTTACATCCCGGTTCTCATTTAAACATACGTGGCCGCCGTAATTACATAGGTTATGTATCCGCACACTTAGACAAGAGAAAAGCAAATTATTTATATATATATAGAAGATATATATATTGAGATATCCATATCTTTACGCTTACTCTATACATCCTAATTATAAGCAAAGAATTGTAACATGAAGACCATGGAAATATCGATCCCGATATCCCGTCTAGACAGTCATAAAATAAACGACAGGAAGGTTATATCGGTGCAACTTCGGTACATAAAGCTCGCAGTAAGCTCTGACTCCAAAGTCCAACTCATAAAGCTCTAAAAAGCTCAAAACCGAAGTTAGATCGATAGTAACATAGACTTAAGAGTTGAGTTCAGCTTGTGACTTTAAACTGATAAAGTTGTGAAATCCAGTTTTGGTTATTGTATTAAATAAAGTATTTTTTTTTATACAATTAATAGAACCAAATCTTTAATTATATATATATATATATATATATATGTATGCTTTTTTAGATTTTAAAACATAATGCTGTAACTTCTCCCGATACAAAATATATATACAAAATATTTTATTAATTCTAGTTTCACTAAATAATTACATTATAACATAACATTATAATAGATAAACACTTAGTCCGTTTTTGCACGACAAGTGCATTTCTTTTGCCTCCTTTTTACGTCGTGCAAGTCCTCACGCACAATTTTTTTGTACGCCTTCTGGGATCTGCCTTATTGCTTTATTGATTGTACAGATTAAAATTCAAAAAAGTCTTGCGGTATTTCCGATAGGTGTCTTTGCAAGCGAGTAGTTTTAGTTCTATTTATCGAATCGGTTCATGCTATACCTTTTTGGAAAGCTCTTTTCCCGCGCTAACACGTGTTTCATTTATTGGTGTTTGTCTTGAGCGTCACAAACATGGAGCAAAATAAAGAGAAAATACGGCATATTTTACAGTACTTCTTCGATAAAGGCAAAAATGCAACTCATGCTGCCAAGTTTGTGCAGTTAATGGACCCGATACACTTTTTTCGTTCTGGTGCAGAGGTGGTCGAAGATGCGCCACGGTCCGGAAGGCCTGTCGTCGAAAATTGCGATAAAATCGCTGGATTGATCGAAAGAGATCGGCATAGTAGCAGCCGTAGCATCGGCCAAGAGCTGGGCATGAGTCATCAAACCGTTTTAAACCATTTGAAGAATCTTGGCTTAAATAAAAAAGCTAGATGTATGGGTGCCACCCATCGACCCGTTTTTGAAGCGGATGGTGACTGGCGATGAAAAGTGGATCACCTACGATCACAAACGCCCAATTCGGATCTGTACTGCCAACAACTGGACCGCTTGAATGCAGCACTCAAGCAGAAGAGGCCATCTTTGATCAACAGAGGCCGAATTGTCTTCCATCAGGACAACGCCAGGCCACACACATCTTTGGTGATGCGCCAGAAGCTCCGGGAGCTCGGATGGGAGGTTCTTTTGCATCCACCGCATAGTCCGGATCTCGCACCAAGTGATTACCACCTATTTCTGTCTATGGCCAACGAGCATGGTAGTCGGAAGTTGGCCACAAGAGGGTCCTGTGAAAATTGGCTCTCCGAGTTTTTTGCCAATAGGGAAGCGAGCTTCTATAAGAGGGGCATTATGAAGTTGGCATCTCGTTGGGAACTCGTCATATTTGACTTAAATCGCATTATTATAACCAATTTTATGAACAATTGAAAATTCAATAAAAATACCGCAAGACTTTTTTGCCAACCTTATATTAACTTTCACCCATCGATTGTCGATATTGCCGCGATCAGGCCTGCAAAGGATAGGGTACGCGTTTACTTTTTTCATTACAAAATATTAAAAAATGCAAAATTAAAAAATTAAAAAATATTTAAGATTGCGCTTCCTTTAATTACTATGATGTTATATATTAATGATTATTAATTTTTTTACAAATAATGTGAATTATTTATATTTGATAATAAAATTATTTAATTCTGTTTTGCCTTGCTTACTTGCTAAGCCGATAAAATAATAAAAGTAATGAGTTCTTCTAACTCCAGCGATGACTTTAGCGATTTTGAACCTGGTGAAATCAGACGCAAACCAGTCGAAAATCCAGCACCGACGACCAACCGAGCACCAGTGCGGCAGCCAGAGCCCAAACTATGGCTTCTCTTAAAGGTAACTATTTTTCTCTCTTATCGGAGGACGACGACGATGATTTATCGGACAGCGACTATAGAACCAAAGAAGGATGCAAAGCCACCGAAAGCTCCAAACTACCGACGATTTTCATCACAGATGTCACCAACATCACAGCTCTGACTGTGATAGCCATCGTTTGAGGCCATCGTTGGCAAAGAGTAGGCCACCAGGGGTAATCAGGTTAGGATTTTAATGCCGGACAAGGAGTCGAACTCCGCCCTCAAGGCTCAGCTGGACGTCGCCAACAAGAGATACCACACTTTCCAGCGCAAAGATAAGAGGATCTATAGACTTGCGGTCAAAAGATTGTGTAAATCCACGGACATAGACGAAATAAAAGACGTCTTCCGACGTCAAGGGCATTATAACACGACCAGTTATTATTGGAAAAAATATATTTCCATTGTAAGCCAGGTTTACGTAATTAGATTTACACGTAATCTTATTCTAGGCTAGCGACCGACTGCGCAAGCTTGAGTTCCCTTGTTGCTTAGGGATCAAAGCTATTCATGCTTTCAATTGAAGCTTTACCGATATTAATTTTGAAGTTGGAATTGTTTATATAATAAGAACTCATGAGAACCCTGTGGACAGTGCCAAAGTAATTGTTTATAAAATTAATATAAAATATGTATTAAACTTCTAGTTAATTTTCCCCCTCCTAAGATGAATCGTCCCGATTTATTACATTTTTGAGGTCAGGGAGGAGATTGATTCTATTATTAAGTTCGGAAAATGTTATTTCGATATTTCTTTCGGTTTCAATATTTATTTCGGTACTAGTTTCGGTTGTGGTTTCGAATTTTGGAATTTAAATTTCTTTTTTAGTTTCGGTATGTTTTAATTTAATTTGTTTTAATATTTTGGGAAACAGTTTTTGTGATTTATAAATCATATATATTTATAATCATATATTTATATGATTAAAATTAAAATTACTAAAATTAATATAATTAATACCAGTGATATTTTTTAGCTTTATGAAGTTGGGTCAAGTGAAACGATAAAAAAAAGGGTACATTCAATTGCCCATTAAATGCCCACAAATGCCCTTCAATATTTTCAAATACCCATCTCTTAAAAATCAAAATTTCTCAAAAACATGACTTGCCCATATTTACCATCGCAAAAAAAGAAAAAATGTACAATTGTACTTAATACAAGTTTTTATTGATTTTTACTTGTTTTACAAGTCTGTGGCTGTATAAAATACAATATGAATAATCTTGCTCTTATTAATTCCAATGAATCTTTTGGCTTGCTTTGTGAAGTCATTATGCTCTTCCCATAATCCCGTTTTTCTTTAATTTTTATTCTTTCAGGAAGCTGTCGCAATGTGGTAGATCTTGGTGCATCGGGATATATTTATTGTTGAAAACTATCAAATGCAAATTCCATATCTATGATGATATGTGCTCCAGGGTGTGCATGAGAAATCGTTTCCGCACCGCATACTTTGCATTTGCGTCTTTTTGATGCAAAACAATTATTAATTGTTGCTATTAGCCCGTCATGCACACCCAGGCTGGTAATTTGTTCAGCATCTACCAGCTCTATTCGAGGCATTTATTTGAATTGGCACAACTCAGGATGCCATTTTCATGCATTTTTTGTGTTTCCATACTCGGTATTCCCTCCAAGACCTTTTTTATGAATGTTCCGATGTTGGTCTCGCAGTAAACCACACAGTTACTTTCCGAGAACAATTTCTGCAGGATCCGCCCTCTTTTACAATACAGTGGTGCACTTATTCCATCTATGGCGTATTTTTTGGAAAATAATAATAATCAATTTTCCGCCTCTAGCAAGTCAATGGCCTGCTTGTAGTAGACGTTGTCCATATATGAAGTCGCAACTATTTCAGCCCAAGAATCAAATGGGCAGGTGTTTTTAAAATGAATAAATTTGTGCACAATCCATATTGGCCCAAGTGCGCCACCATTTAATAATATCTCGTAATTTTTCCTTCGTTGAGGTCGGTTATATATCATTTCCAAATTTGAACATTTTTTTAAATATTTCCCTCTGGTCTTTTGTACATTTTTATTTTGGAGATGTTGGGTATTTTTAGTCTTGTCTTTCCAATTTTCCTCTTTAAGGTGATGATTATTACTTTCATCGTCTATTATTTTTGAAATTTCTTTTTCATCTTTTTTCAATTTTTTTTTTCAATAATGGCCGGGGTTTTTAATGTTTTTCTTTTAGTGGCTACACGCTCTAATTTGCATACTGCCTCGATGCATCGGACATGTTGAGTAATAAATTTATCGGCCCGTACAGGTCTGTTAAATATGCTCATATCAGTTCTTTTCAAATCTTTGAAATAGGCCTCCACCATTGCAGAGGACCCAACATTATATTGCGATAAGAATTTGTTTTTCATGACGTTAGTCCACAAAATAAAGTATTGTGCCAATTTAATCAAGGGCTGGACCAATTCCGGGAGGAAATATGGGGTTGGGCGACTTTTAGTGGATTTACAATTCGATGCTTTTTTTCTGCCGATTTCGAAATTTTGTTTATAAATGCACTTATTCCTTCATCTACTCCATCCGGTTCCAATTCTTCCGGTAAACTGTTTTCATCATTTTGAAATTCGTCATCATGTTCTGGTGCCGCAAACATCGCAATTTTCCCAAGAAGAAAATTTTAATTTTTCTGGCTGGCATAATTTTCTCCCGTTTCATTGAGACCTGAGGATTCGCTTAATGCCACAATAAGGATAGACTTTAACATTTTTTTGAAACTTTCCTTTGTTTCACAAGTTGTTGTAACACAAATGCAGCGTATGTAAAAATCCTTAACGTTGGCCAATTTTCCTTTAAAAACATTCTTGCGACACATCATTTTTATAATATGTGCGATGTCAAGCCGATTATACGATTTTTGAATTCAACTCGATTCGCTGGACAAAGCTTGAAAGCATGACGACATATACGTATAAAGGCGACAATCGTTGAAGCTTAAACTGACAGCGTTGAGCAGGGCCAGGGAAAAATCGCTAACAACTTCAGGCGGATTTATGCCCGATTTTGAAATAAATCTGCTAGCCCGAAATGAATGCTTGCCGTATCATGTTTGGCCGATATCATTTGAAAAACAGAAAAATGCCGTCATCGCCTTCCATAACAATCTGGTAAAGAAACACATAACTTGTATCGCCATTCGGTTTTGAAATTGGCAAATCAACACTTCCAGTGGCATCGATTGATATTTTCCTAAATCTTTTAATATGTGCATTATAAGATTTTATTTGAGCCGGAGTGCAGTAAATGCAGTAAAACTCATCCAAACCAATATCTAGTATGCATCCAGCTAATTCACCTTCATACTTTTTTATATAGAGAGCAGAGATTGGATCATATCCTCTGTTTACTTCTAGACTTCTGTTTATAGCTTTCTCGCGTAATTTCCTTAGTATTGGTAATTTCGGAATATAGCTTGGTTCAGGGTCGTCTTCTTTCATGTCTTTCGTGGCTTCCTTTCTCCACAACGACGCCTTTTTATAAAGCAACTCATTACCCATTTCCAATCGCTTTATTCCTGTGCACTTCCGTTTTTGGTTATGCGGTATGCCGCGAGTGTCTGGTACAGTAACCGAAATGCAAATTCCCAAGTTAGAATCAGGTTCCACAAGACAGTGTCCTTTAAAAATTGAACTGCACTCATTGCAGTAACCTGTGATTTGGAGCCAAATACCTTCCTCCTTTTCGCAAATCTTTGCTTTTTTAAAATTAAATGCACAAGGCAAGGGGACCTTTTCCTTTAAGGCTTTCGCGATAACATCTGTCCAGCCCTGTTGTAAATAATATTTTCGACGCTTAATCCAGGCCATATTCTCTATATGGGACTGCCCTAGAAAGATTAACTCAGGTAAACGACCTAGGTGTCCAATTAGACTTCAAGTTTATTTTTACTGATCATATGTATCCAGTGAAATTATTAATAATAAAACTAAAAAACGAGAATGGAAAGCTAACTTCGGACGGAGCCGAAGCTTTCTACCCTTGCAGTTAAATAGCGGCTTCTATTGATTAAAGATAGAGCAAATATCGGATATAGTTGGCCGATCTTTACAAAAACATTCATAACAAGCTTAGATTCGTATAAAATGGATTTTAAAAGAAGCCCGAGGCTTCTACGCCCAAAAACACGAAAGTTGTGGCATTTCCGATCGTTCAGTTATATAGAAGCTATATGATATAGTCGGCCGATCCGTATGAAATTTTCCAGATCGGCTTAGACAAAAGAGAATCTGTGCAAATTTCAAGTTTCTATCTTCAATAACATGGAAGTTATAGCATTTCTGATCAATCAGTTATATGGCAGGTATAGAATATAGTCGGCCGATCCCGGCCGTTCCGACTTATATACTGCGTGTAAAGGAAAGAAGGGTGTGTGCAAAGTTTCAAGACGATAGCTCAAAAACTGAGAGACTAGTTTGCGTAGAAACAGACAGACGGACATGCTTATATCGACTCAGGAGGTGATCCTGATCCAGAATATATATACTTTATGGGGTCCTGGATGTCTCCTTCACTGCGTTGCACACTTCTGACCAAAATTATAATACCCTCTGCAAGGGTATAATAAGAATAAGCAGCAAGTCACAATTGCAGCTATTATTAATAATTATTATTAATTAATAAATTTTTTTTAAGTGTTTATATTTATATCTGCCAATTTTTGAAATATTGGCGTTTGTTCTTTGAAGCCGTAAATTAATTTATCAGCTCACTACTTGTTCTCTTTGAAAATTTGAAGTAAGGGTCGCTAGTTCTTCTCTTTGTTGGCACCAGTAATGATAAGAGTTGTAGCCCGGTGGGGATGTTGCTCCTGGACGGGCCGACGATGTCGTGAATGCTTGCTGGTGGTTGATTAGGAAATGGTGGCTGAACACCAATTCTACTCTTGGATGTACCAATAAAGGCGTGACACCGGTAAGATGCTTGCTGGGTGCTGTGGCAGCCGCTGAGTGGCCAGCTGTCCTCGTGGTTAATTGAGGTTACGTTGAGACGTTAACTGACCTCCTATACCCCTGGTCTTAACACACTGTAAAGTTACGAGCCAAGCGCTCTTTATTCGAGTAGAAGTAAAACAGTAGTCAGGGACAAAGTTGTACCAAAACGCTACGCTGATCGGCAGGCCGATCACGTGATCGGATCATCCAAAATTTCTGCCGACTGTTGGTTACCCTTCGGTAATGTTAACTTATATTCGAACTTATTTTAGGAATGACTTAAATATCTACATATATATACATATATAATTAAAGATTTGGTTCTATTTAATTGTCTAAAAAAAATACCTTATTTAATACAATGACCAAAACTGGATTTCACAACTTTATCAGTTTAAAGTCACAAGCTGAACTCAACTCTTAAGTCTATGTTACTATCGATCTAACTTCGGGTTTGAGCTTTTTAGAGCTTTATGAGTTGGCTCTGGAGTCAGAGCTTACTGAGAGCTTTATGTGCCGAAGCTGTACCGATATAACCTTGGTTATGAGGATCAAGTAGAAAGATCGACTTCCTTTCGTTTATTTTATGACTGTCTAGATGGGATCAAGTGCCGTCGTTTCTATGTTGTTATTATCGATATTTCCATGATCTTCATGTTACAATTCTTTGCTTATAATTAGGATGTATAGAGTAGGCGTAGAGATATGGATATCTTACTATATATATGTCATGCATGTATATTTTAAACATTATCTTCTTCCTTTAGTATTTTAGTACAACCTTTTTTCAGGTTCTAAATAAAAATTCTTAACCAGAGCTAAAATTTAGCTGCAGCAAAAAATTCATATAATTGCATACAGTTAATTCAACTTTTATATACTTCTTTTGTTACACAAAAATTCTTGGAACTAGCTGCAGCCTGGTTATTTATTTTTCTTTCCGTTTTGCCTCATCACTCCGTTTTCGGGAACACGATACTGTCGCGCATGCAGTGTGTGACACTTTGTTGTTTTAATACCCTTGCAGAGGGTATTATAATTTTGGTCAGAAGTGTGCAACGCAGTGAAGGAGACATCCAGGACCCCATAAAGTATATATATTCTGGATCAGGATCACCTCCTGAGTTGATATAAGCATGTCCGTCTGTCCGTCTGTCTGTTTCTACGCAAACTAGTCTCTCAGTTTTTGAGCTATCGTCTTGAAACTTTGCACACACCCTTCTTTCCTTTACACGCAGTATATAAGTCGGAACGGCCGGGATCGGCCGACTATATCCTATAGCTGCCATATATCTGATTGATCGGAAATGCTATAACTTCCATGTTATTGAAGATAGAAACTTAAAATTTGCACAGATTGACTATTAGGGCAATTTAAGCCGATCTGGAAAATTTCATACGGATCGGCCGACTATATCCTATAGCTGCCATATGATTGATCGGAAATGCTATAACTTCCACATTTTTTAAGATAGAAACTTGAAAAAAATTCCCTTTGATGGGAATCTAAGCCGATCTGGAAAATTTCATACGGATCGGCCGACTATATATTAAAGCTGCCATATAACTGAACGATCGGAAATGCAACAACTTGCGTTTTTTTGGGCGTAGAAGCGTCGGACTTCTTTTAAAATTCATTTTATGCGAATCTAAGCTTGTTATGAATGTTTTTGTAAAGATCGGCAAACTATATCCGATATTTACTATATCTTTAATCAATAGAAGCCGCTATTTAACTACAAGGGTATATAAGCTTCGGCTCCGTCTGAAGTTAGCTTTCCATTCTCGTTTTATTTTGTTTGTGTTTATCATAGCGGAGGCTCAGTCCCCGCGCACCCCCACCTTATCTGTTCTCGGCAAGGCAGCCGCACAGTTCTTCTGTTTACTAAAGCTATAGCTTTATAGCGGCCCCTTCACTGACCCAATTGCTTCTGTGGGCATGCAAATTGAGCATGAATTAATTTCTCTGAGTGGTTTTATGGACACAACTCCACATGAACAATCGCTTCGACCAGTATATGAATTTAAAACAATTGTCCAGTGACTCTGAGTCCGAGACCGAAGGGCCGACCAGATTCTCAACACCAAGAAGCATAAGCGCTGTCACACAAACAAACTCGAAAATGGCTTTTAACATGGAACAAATGACGGCCACCATTCAGGCAGCCGTTCAACATGCGGTACAAGAGGCCAACATTGAAAGCCAGCGAAGGGAAAGCGAGCTTCGCCTGGCTATACAGCGGCTGACCGAACAGGTCAACGCAGTACAAATCCCTTCAGCCCAAGCGGGTGCCCCACAAATAAAAGTTTATGAACCCATACAAATTAGGGATAACGTCAAATGTGACGAGCTTCTAGATGCGGTCAAGTGCCTGCCGGAATTTACGGGAGCACAAGACGCATATGTCTCATGGCGACAAGCGGCAGTATCCGCATATTATATTTTTAGGAATTACGTAAACAGCTCGCGCCATTATCAGGTGGTCATAATTATTAGAAGCAAAATAAGGGTCCTGCCGATGCCGTGCTAGTATCGTTTGGCACGGTGCTAAATTTCGACGCGATCATAAATCGACTTGAGCGTCGGCGGCAAAAGTACTGTGTGACAAATTCCGAGACGACGCACTCCGAGTATTTATCTCGGGACTTAAGCGTAGTCTCACTGACGTCCTTTTCTCGGCAAAGCCGAAAGACATGCCATCAGCCCTCGCGTTGGCACGAGAAGCAGCCTCCTTTGCTAGAAGCCAGAAAGATGCTTATAAAAAACAGTATCCAAAGACACAAGAGTACCGGCAGACTCCTCCAAATGTTGCTCAGGCAAACCATGGCAAAAATCCCCACTGCACTAAACATAAAGTGCAAATACACTCGGCCCCAAGCCGACGTTCCAGAGCCCATGGACATCGACCCACCTCTGTCCAGGATGCTCAAGCCATCACAAGCCCCGGCTTACCAAAACAGGAAGCCGCCGTGTCCGATCGATCGGGCCCGCACAAACGTCAAAGGGTCAACCACATCGCGTTGGCTACAGGCGGAAACGGGGACAAATACACCCCCGCAGCTTCTAGCGCGGCTCAAGAAATTGATGACGACGTCATCCAACACTATGAGTCCGACTCCATCAATTTTTTAGGGGAAAATCCCTGCTCGCCTTCATCAAGCGAAGAGTAGCAGGGGTAGAAATGAAGATCTTAATAGACACGGGCACGTCAAAAAATTTCGTCCGTCCTAATGAAGGATTGAAAGGCGTCCGCCCAGTAGATTCCCAATTCCCATTACATTCTATCCATGGTGTTACTACTGTTACCAAAAAAGCACCGTATCCATATTAAACTTGAAGGCCACGTTCTTCATTTTACCAGACTTATCATCCTTTGATATTTTGATAATTGGTCTTGACCTATTAATACAGGCAGGAATATCGCCTGTTCCAGCTTCCGGCCACCTTAAATGGGGCTCGGAAGTAGAAAGGCTAGAATTTCAGTCATGCCCCATTGTAAAGTTTACTGAAATGGACTCCTCAAACGCACCACCTTCAGTCAGAAAAGCATTTTCAAAAATGCTGTGCGACAGGAAAAATGACTTCGCAAATCCAAATGAGGCATTACCTTACAACACGTCAGTGGTGGCCACCATCAGGACGGTTGTTGAAGAACCTATTTATGCCAGACCCTACCCTTACCCAATGGGGGCAGCTGATTTCGTGAATGGCTAAATACAAGACTTACTCAAAAACGGCATAATCCAGAAGTCGAAGTCCCCCTACAATAACCCAATATGGGTAGTAGATAAAAAGGGCACAGACGAAGCTGGCAACCGTAAAATGCGATTGGTGTTGGACTTTCGAAAATTAAACGAGAGAAGAGTACCTGATCGCTACCCCATGCCAAACATCTCTATGATATTAGGAAATTTTGGCAAAGCCAAATACTTCACAACTCTTGATTTTAAGTCTGGCTACCACCAAATTACACTCTCAGAGCGTGACCGTGAAAAACCCTCCTTTTCCGTAAACGGAGGAAGGTACGAGTTTCGCCGACTGCCATTCGGATTGAGGAATGCCGCCAGTATATTCCAGAGAACCATCGACGGCTGCGAGAGCAGATCGATACTGCGAGAGCAGATTGGCAAGTTTTGCTATGTCTTTGTCGATGGTGTTATCGAAAGGGAGCTTTTAGCCATAGTTTGGGCGCTAGAAAAATTCACAGTGAGCTGTCGCTAACAAATACCATACAATCAACGGAAAAGCCCCTTAATTGTTTTAAAACCAAACAATTCTGAAGGAAGCACGCTCACCGTTAAAACGCACCTTCGTTCTCTTCGGAAACAAGAGGCGACATAACATTGACTTCACTTGCGAGAAGTCATTGATAGAGGCGCTCGAAGCCGTCATAGTTCCGAAAGGCGTAAACGCAATTCATTGCGATTTGCACACGCTAGGAATGATACAGGACAAATTGGTTCGGCAGTTCCCTGCCACCAAATTTTGGCACTGAAAAAACCGAGTAACCGACATTTTTGCAATAGCTAAAAGACGTGAAATACTTACTGTTGAGCACAAAAGAGCTTACAGATCGGCTCAAGAAAACGTGAAGTAGGTACTCTCCGAGTACTACTTCCCAAAGATGACCAAGTTAGCAAACGAAATAGTCGCTACTTGCAAGACATGCGCTAGGGCAAAATACGATAGACATCCAAAGAAACAGGAGCTTGGCGAAACGCCAATCCCTTCTCAAGTAGGAGAAATGCTACACATAGACATTTTCTCCACGGACAAAAAGTATTTCCTTACATGCATCGTAAAATTCTCAAAATTTGCCGCAGTCCAACTGATCTCCTCTAGAACCATAGACGACCTCAAACCAGCGCTCCTGCAGCTGATGAACGTTTTCCCCAAGGCCAAAATCATATACTGCGACAACGAACCATCGTTGAATTCGCACTCCATGGTGGCCATGCTGGAAAACCACTTCGGCGTGAATATCTCAAACGCGCCGCCCCTCCACAGTGTCTCAAACGGACAAGTGGAGCGCTTCCATAGCACTTTGGTAGAGCTTGCTAGATGCCTCAAAATTGATAAAGGCATTAGCGATACCGTAGAGCTAATCCTACTGGCTACAACTAAATATAACAAATCTATCCGTTCGGTCATCGACAAGAGGCCGGCCGACGTGGTCCAATTACATTCAAATGACCCACAGTTCGAAATACAGGATAAGATTAAACATGCCCAAGACAAGCTCCGGAATAGGGAGAACGCCTCCCGACAAAACAGAGTATATGGAGTTGGCGAAAAAGTCCTAGTGAAGTCCAACCGGTGCCTAGGCAACAAACTCTCACCGTTGTGTGAAGAAAAAACTGTTCAAGCGGACATGGGGACCACAGTCCTCATTAAGGGGAGGGTGGTCCACATAGACAACCTTAGGTAGGCTGAGCAAAGCAGGTTATCGCTCGCCTGATAATTTTTAACTTTCTATTATCTTTATTTCTAGCCACTTGAGTTAAGTTTTTTGATATCATGAAAATCATGCTTCGGTGGTGGGCTACCCAATTTAAGCAAAATTACAGCACGTTCAAAATACAGGTTCACAGCCATATCCCTGATTTTTCTTTTGACCGCAACATCAGCACGCGTCACGGATTATTCCAAAGCCAAATACATTCCCATCGTTGATGGAAGAATTCTAGTATGGGAGGAATTCGCATTTGTCAAACACTCGGCGAATCTCTCGGAATATAGACGCGTCATAGCGGAAACCAATGGAATGACCGACATGTTCCCTCAGTCCCACATGCAGAAACTCTTGATGGTTGACGTTGCCCATCTACGCGACCTGCTCCACTCGTTGAGCATCCATCATAGAGTAGCCAGAAGCTTATACTTCCTAGAGACCGTCTTGAAAGTAGTGGCAGGAACACCGGACGCGGAGGATTTCGAAAAAATTAAATTTAAGGAATTTCAACTAATAAATGCAAACAATAGGCAGGTTAATATTAACAATAGAATCCAAAATCAAATTAATAAAATTTCCGAAACGGTCAACCAACTTCTGAGGTCAGCCAAAAAGTCCCAAGTTGACACAGGGCACCTATTCGAGATGCTTTTAACTCGAAATAGGATGATCACAATGGAGCTGCAGGGTTTAATACTAGCGGTGGCACTTGCCAAAGTTAACGTTGTTAGCCCTAGCATTTTGGATCATGCAGACCTGGAAGGAGTGTGGATGGAAAAGCCCACGGAGACCGCCATCAAAAATGTTTTGTCCGTATCGTCCGTTAAAATCTTACAATCCAATAACATCTTACACTTTATCATTAAGTTTCCAAACATTAAAAGGGCTTGCAATAGGATCACTGTTTTTCCTGTGTCGCATCACGACACCATACTCAGGCTAGAAAACAGCGTGATAGCTGAATGTGACGGTGAGGTCCACACAATAAAAAATTGCTCCACGACACCAGGAGCTACGTTTTGCCAGCTGGCACAAAAGAGATCGTGCGCACAAGAACTTCATGCTGGAGGCATAGCGCATTGCGAAATCCAGCAGAGCGATCTGCACCCCATTACCTATGTCGATGAGGGGATTGCAATTATAAACGATCGCCCAGCTTGCGTGAGTGTGGATAATGGCACCTGTGTCCATATAAAGGGCACATATCTCATCACGTTCACAGAGAGTGCCACTGTAAACGAAACCCGAATGGTGAATCATAACACAGCCCAGAAGAGGGCTCCAGGAGTTGCCAGCTCGCCTTCCCTGAACATCACCGTGGAACGTAATGTTCTCAGTCTTCCATACCTTCACCGATTGAGTGAACGTAACCTGGAACACATCAAGGATGTACAATACCAGATGGTATTCATAGCGGGAGCAGTATCCTGCGCTTTGATTTGCATCGGTCTAACCTATCGGCGAGTCACACAGGCCCGAAGAACTGCGGCCCAACTAAAGAAAATGATTGCCCAAATAGGGTCGGCCGAGGGCGGCCTAATTCCTGAAGGGGGGGTAGTTAACTGTAGTTAACAGCGCATCGGCTATGTCCGGTTGCCTAAGAGCCCGCTCCGGCCAAACTGCTGATACAGCGTCTGGCCGGATGCCCATACATAGCCGGCAAACGCTGCATATTTGAGTGGCCGCTATGAAGTATACTTTTGTTAGCTTTAAGTTTCAGTTTGTATCCAAGCTTCGTAAAATAAAGAAGTGTCAAATCTTACTCCGGCTTTGCCGCATTTGTAAATTAATTTTATTGATCTGATCACCAAGCCTCAAGGGCCGTGATAACAGAGCAAGTGCTCTTACCATAAATTCCTAAAAGGAAACTATACTGGCGACAGCCAAGATCTACCCAGCATTGTGAAGTCACCGACTACAGCGAGGGATAACCGAAGATCAAACTCTACTCAACGATAAAATTAAGCCTCACACCGTGACGTCACCGACCGCAGCGTGGGATAATACATAATTTAATTAATTTGTATATGTACATATATGAATCGCAATACACAGAGTGGCATTCTATAATCTTATAATTTAAGTATACTAATTTTTTGCGTCACCATCTCTTTCATAGTTTTCGTCAGTGAAAAATTCGCAGCATATCCGTATTAAACCAGCAGAAATAAAATATACAGTCCACAAGCAGAAATTAAACAAGGTATTTTATTTCTCATAGTCTTGTTCTCCAGCTTCTTCGCTTCGACTCGGGCCATAAAGTAACTTTTCACGGCCGAGATTAAAAAAGTTACAGTATTTCTCGACATTTTTCCGGGAATCAACAATTTAGGTAATTTTACGTTTTTGCCTGTGTTTCTTATTTTCATAATTCTTCATAAATAGTTCCTTTGAAGAATGCCTTTCCCGCAGTCCTATTGTCTTGTTGGCAGTATTGCGTATTGGAAATGTCGTTAAGATAGACTTTCCTTTTTGTGGTCAACTCCGTCAACCGATTAAAGGATAGCTGCACAAAAGGATTTGGGAGATCCTGCGTCAGTGTTTCGAAGGATTCTTCTTTTTTGATTGTTAAGAGTCTATACTTGTTGTCTAACAAATTTCGGTTTTACCGACAAGTTACTTTGAAACAAATCTGGCACGATCAAAGACTTTGGACCTTGAAGACTTTGGAGAGGTAGTGAGATCTGAAAAATCTGAAAAAAAGATTCACTTTTTATAGGTAAGTAGATACATAGATATTACGTAGGTGGTAAATTAATGAAAATATAGCAACGTGAAGTTGGGTCGAGTGAAACGATATTTTTTGGAAAAAAAGGCTCACAAATGCCCATCAATATTTTCAAATGCCCACCTCCCGTTTCAAAAATATTCAAAAATGAAAATTTTCGAAAAATTTTCAAAAGTTTTAAAATTTGACTTTTTGAATATTTTTTGTTTGAAATTAAAATAAAAGCAAATGCCCACAAATGCCCATCT
Organism: Drosophila varians; assembly: GCA_018150405.1. Lineage (NCBI taxonomy): Eukaryota > Metazoa > Arthropoda > Insecta > Diptera > Drosophilidae > Drosophila > Drosophila varians. Next base: position 2,442,774 of record JAECWK010000127.1, read on the forward strand.
TTTAGAATTTATAAAAATTTTTTCCCTTTAAAGATATTAAAGGGTTTACTTTTGGCCAATTTTTGACAAAATTAGGACGAATTTAAAAAAAAAAAAACTGCAAACGTTGGCCCATAGTGTCATTATAAATGCCCAAAAATATTTTTTTAATGCCCATCTTTCGTTTCAAAAATATGCAAATTTGAACAAACTTGAAAATTTTTGAAAAATTTGAAATTTTACTTTTTGAATTTTTTTTTTTTTGTTAAATGAAATAAAATGAAATGCTCACAAATGCCCATCTTTTAGAATTTTGAAAAAAAAATATTTTTCGAGATATACGAAGTTTTCCCTTTTTAGGTAATTTTTGCTTGTATCTAAAAAAAAATTAAAAAACGAAAGATTTCAAACGCTTAAACAGAGCCAACCAAACAATGCCCAATATAATTTAAAATGCCCATCTCCCATTTTTCAATTATTCATATTGGAAAATTGTAAAAAATTTAACTTTTCAATTTTTTAATTTTTTTTAGGAATCGAAGTAGGTTTAATTGCCCATCTTTTAGAATTTAAAAAAACCGTTTACTTTTCGAGATGCATGACCCAAAAGTTTTAAATATCAAAAACTCTTAAATTTAAGACTTGCCCATCACTGCCCATCTCTTAAAAATCTAAATTTTTCAAAAACAAGATTTGCCCATCACTGCCCATCTCTTAAAAATCAAAATTTTTCAAAAACAAGACTTGCCCATCACTGCCCATCTCTTAAAAATCAAAATTTTTCAAAACAAGACTTGCCCATCACTGCCCATCTCTAAAAATCAAAATTTCTCAAAAACAAGACTTGCCCATCACTGCCCATCTCTTAAAAATCAAAATTTTTCAAAAACAAGACTTGCCCATCACTGCCCATCTCTCAAAAATCAAAATTTCTCAAAAACAAGACTTGCCCATCACTGCCCATCTCTTAAAAATCAAAATTTTTCAAAAACAGACTTGCCCATCACTGTCCATCTCTTAAAAATCAAAATTTCTTAAAAACAAGACTTGCCCATCACTGCCCATCTCTTAAAAATCAAAATTTTTCAAAAACAAGACTTGCCCATCACTGCCCATCTCTCAAAAATCCAAATTTCTCAAAAACAAGACTTGCCCATCTCTTAAAAATCCAAATTTCTCAAAAACAAGACTTGCCCATCTCTTAAAAATCCAAATTTTTCAAAAACAAGACTTGCCCATCTCTTAAAAATCAAAATTTCTTAAAAACAAGACTTGCCCATCACTGCCCATCTCTCAAAAATCAAAATTTCTTAAAAACAAGACTTGCCCATCACTGCCCATCTCTTAAAAATCAAAATTTCTCAAAAACAAGACTTGCCCATCACTGCCCATCTCTTAAAAATCAAAATTTCTCAAAAACAAGACTTGCCCATCACTGCCCATCTCTTAAAAATCAAAATTTTTCAAAAACAAGACTTGCCCATCACTGCCCATCTCTCAAAAATCAAAATTTCTCAAAAACAAGACTTGCCCATCACTGCCCATCTCTTAAAAATCAAAATTTTTCAAAAACAGACTTGCCCATCACTGTCCATCTCTTAAAAATCAAAATTTCTTAAAAACAAGACTTGCCCATCACTGCCCATCTCTTAAAAATCAAAATTTTTCAAAAACAAGACTTGCCCATCACTGCCCATCTCTCAAAAATCCAAATTTCTCAAAAACAAGACTTGCCCATCTCTTAAAAATCCAAATTTCTCAAAAACAAGACTTGCCCATCTCTTAAAAATCCAAATTTCTCAAAAACAAGACTTGCCCATCTCTTAAAAATCCAAATTTTTCAAAAACAAGACTTGCCCATCACTGCCCATCTCTCAAAAATCAAAATTTCTTAAAAACAAGACTTGCCCATCACTGCCCATCTCTTAAAAATCAAAATTTTTCAAAAACAAGACTTGCCCATCACTGCCCATCTCTCAAAAATCAAAATTTCTCAAAAACAAGACTTGCCCATCACTGCCCATCTCTTAAAAATCAAAATTTTTCAAAAACAGACTTGCCCATCACTGCCCATCTCTTAAAAATCAAAATTTTTCAAAAACAAGACTTGCCCATCACTGCCCATCTCTCAAAAATCAAAATTTCTTAAAAACAAGACTTGCCCATCACTGCCCATCTCTCAAAAATCTAAATTTCTCAAAAACAAGACTTGCCCATCACTGTCCATCTGTTAAATATCCAAATTTCTAAAAAACAAGACTTGCCCATCACTGCCCTTCTCTTAAAAATCAAAATTTTTCAAAAACAAGACTTGCCCATCACTGCTCATCTCTCAAAAATCAAAATTTTTCAAAAACAAGACTTGCCCATCACTGCCCATCTCTCAAAAATCTAAATTTCTCAAAAACAAGACTTGCCCATCACTGCCCATCGCTTAAAAATCAAAATTTTTCAAAAACAAGACTTGCCCATCACTGCCCATCTCTTAAAAATCAAAATTTCTTAAAAACAAGATTTGCCCATCTCTTAAAAATCAAAATTTTTCAAAAACAAGACTTGCCCATCACTGCCCATCTCTCAAAAATCAAAATTTCTTAAAAACAAGACTCGCCCATCACTGCCCATCTCTCAAAAATCAAAATTTTTCAAAAACAAGACTTGCCCATCACTGCCCATCTCTCAAAAATCTAAATTTCTCAAAAACAAGACTTGCCCATCACTGCCCATCTCTCAAAAATCTAAATTTTTCAAAAACAAGACTTGCCCATCACTGCCCATCTCTTAAAAAATCAAAATTTTTTAAAAACAAGACTTGCCCATCACTGCCCATCTCTTAAAAATCAAAATTTTTCAAAAACAAGACTTGCCCATCACTGCCCATCTCTCAAAAATCAAAATTTTTCAAAAACAAGACTTGCCCATCACTGCCCATCTTTTAAAAATCAAAATTTCTCAAAAACAAGACTTGCCCATCACTGCCCATCTCTTAAAAATCAAAATTTTTCAAAAACAAGACTTGCCCATCACTGCCCATCTCTCAAAAATCAAAATTTTTCAAAAACAAGACTTGCCCATCTCTTAAAAATCAAAATTTTTCAAAAACAAGACTTGCCCATCTCTTAAAAATCAAAATTTTTCAAAAACAAGACTTGCCCATCACTGCCCATCTCTCAAAAATCAAAATTTTTCAAAAACAAGATTTGCCCATCACTGCCCATCTCTTAAAAATCAAAATTTTTCAAAAACAAGACTTGCCCATCACTGTCCATCTCTTAAAAATCAAAATTTCTTAAAAACAAGACTTGCCGATCACTGCCCATCTCTTAAAAATCAAAATTTTTCAAAAACAAGACTTGCCCATCACTGCCCATCTCTCAAAAATCAAAATTTTTCAAAAACAAGACTTGCCCATCACTGCCCATCAAAATTTCTTAAAAACAAGACTTGCCCATCACTGTCCATCTCTTAAAAATCAAAATTTCTTAAAAACAAGACTTGCCCATCACTGCCTATCTCTTAAAAATCAAAATTATTCAAAAACAAGACTTGCCCATCACTGCCCATCTCTCAAAAATCAAAATTTCTCAAAAACAAGACTTGCCCATCTCTTAAAAATCAAAATTTCTTAAAAACAAGACTTGCCCATCACTGCCCATCTCTTAAAAATCTAAATTTCTCAAAAACAAGACTTGCCCATCTCTTAAAAATCAAAATTTTTCAAAAACAAGACTTGCTCATCACTGCCCATCTCTTAAAAATCTAAATTTTTCAAAAACAAGACTTGCCCATCACTGTCCATCTCTTAAAAATAAAAATTTCTTAAAAACAAGACTTGCCCATCACTGCCCATCTCTTAAAAATCAAAATTTTTCAAAAACAAGACTTGCCCATCACTGCCCATCTCTCAAAAATCAAAATTTTTCAAAAACAAGACTTGCCCATCACTGCCCATCAAAATTTCTTAAAAACAAGACTTGCCCATCACTGTCCATCTCTTAAAAATCAAAATTTCTTAAAAACAAGACTTGCCCATCACTGCCTATCTCTTAAAAATCAAAATTTTTCAAAAACAAGACTTGCCCATCACTGCCTATCTCTTAAAAATCAAAATTATTCAAAAACAAGACTTGCCCATCACTGCCCATCTCTCAAAAATCAAAATTTCTCAAAAACAAGACTTGCCCATCTCTTAAAAATTAAAATTTCTTAAAAACAAGACTTGCCCATCACTGCCCATCTCTTAAAAATCAAAATTTTTCCAAAACAAGACTTGCCCATCTCTTAAAAATCAAAATTTTTCAAAAACAAGACTTGCTCATCACTGCCCATCTCTTAAAAATCAAAATTTTTCAAAAACAAGACTTGCCCATCACTGCCCATCTCTCAAAAATCAAAATTTTTCAAAAACAAGACTTGCCCATCACTGCCCATCAAAATTTCTTAAAAACAAGACTTGCCCATCACTGTCCATCTCTTAAAAATCAAAATTTCTTAAAAACAAGACTTGCCCATCACTGCCTATCTCTTAAAAATCAAAATTTTTCAAAAACAAGACTTGCCCATCACTGCCTATCTCTTAAAAATCAAAATTATTCAAAAACAAGACTTGCCCATCACTGCCCATCTCTCAAAAATCAAAATTTCTCAAAAACAAGACTTGCCCATCTCTTAAAAATCAAAATTTCTTAAAAACAAGACTTGCCCATCACTGCCCATCTCTTAAAAATCAAAATTTTTCCAAAACAAGACTTGCCCATCTCTTAAAAAATCAAAATTTTTCAAAAACAAGACTTGCTCATCACTGCCCATCTCTTAAAAATCAAAATTTTTCAAAAACAAGACTTGCCCATCACTGCCCATCTCTCAAAAATCAAAAATTTTTCAAAAACAAGACTTGCCCATCACTGCCCATCAAAATTTCTTAAAAACAAGACTTGCCCATCACTGTCCATCTCTTAAAAATCAAAATTTTTCAAAAACAAGACTTGCCCATCACTGCCCATCTCTTAAAAATCAAAATTTTTCAAAAACAAGACTTGCCCATCACTGCCTATCTCTTAAAAATCAAAATTATTCAAAAACAAGACTTGCCCATCACTGCCCATCTCTAAAAATCAAAATTTCTCAAAAACAAGACTTGCCCATCTCTTAAAAATCAAAATTTCTTAAAAACAAGACTTGCCCATCACTGCCCATCTCTTAAAAATCAAAATTTTTCCAAAACAAGACTTGCCCATCTCTTAAAAATCAAAATTTTTCAAAAACAAGACTTGCTCATCACTGCCCATCTCTTAAAAATCTAAATTTTTCAAAAACAAGACTTGCCCATCACTGCCCATCTCTTAAAAATCAAAATTTTTTCAAAAACAAGACTTGCCCATCTCTTAAAAATCAAAATTTTTTTAAAAACAAGACTTGCCCATCACTGCCCATCTCTCAAAAATCAAAATTTTTCAAAAACAAGACATGCCCATCACTGCCCATCTCTTAAAAATCAAAATTTGTTAAAAACAAGACTTGCCCATCACTGCCCATCTCTCAAAAATCTAAATTTCTCAAAAACAAGACTTGCCCATCACTGCCCATCTCTTAAAAATCAAAATTTCTAAAAAACAAGAGTTGCCCATCACTGCCCATCTCTTAAAAATCAAAATTTTTCAAAAACAAGACTTGCCCATCACTGCTCATCTCTCAAAAATCAAAATTTTTCAAAAACAAGACTTGCCCATCACTGCCCATCTCTCAAAAATCTAAATTTCTCAAAAACAAGACTTGCCCATCACTGCCCATCTCTTAAAAATCAAAATTTTTCAAAAACAAGACTTGCCCATCACTGCCCATCTCTTAAAAATCAAAATTTCTTAAAAACAAGATTTGCCCATCTCTTAAAAATCAAAATTTTTCAAAAACAAGACTTGCCCATCACTGCCCATCTCTTAAAAATCAAAATTTCTTAAAAACAAGACTTGCCCATCACTGCCCATCTCTCAAAAATCAAAATTTTTCAAAAACAAGACTTGCCCATCACTGCCCATCTCTCAAAAATCTAAATTTCTCAAAAACAAGACTTGCCCATCACTGCCCATCTCTCAAAAATCAAAATTTTTCAAAAACAAGACTTGCCCATCACTGCCCAATCAAAATTTCTTAAAAACAAGACTTGCCCATCACTGCCCATCTCTTAAAAATCAAAATTTCTTAAAAACAAGACTTGCCCATCACTGCCCATCTCTTAAAAATCAAAATTTTTCAAAAACAAGACTTGCCCATCACTGCCCATTTCTTAAAAATCAAAATTATTCAAAAACAAGACTTGCCCATCACTGCCCATCTCTCAAAAATCAAAATTTCTCAAAAACAAGACTTCCTGCCCATCTCTTAAAAATCAAAATTTCTTAAAAACAAGACTTGCCCATCACTGCCCATCTCTTAAAAATCAAAATTTTTCAAAACAAGACTTGCCCATCTCTTAAAAATCAAAATTTTTCAAAAACAAGACTTGCCCATCACTGCCCATCTCTTAAAAATCTAAATTTTTCAAAAACAAGACTTGCCCATCACTGCCCATCTCTTAAAAATCAAAATTTTTCAAAAACAAGACTTGCCCATCACTGCCCATCTCTCAAAAATCAAAATTTTTCAAAAACAAGACTTGCCCATCACTGCCCATCTCTCAAAAATCTAAATTTCTCAAAAACAAGACTTGCCCATCACTGCCCATCTCTTAAAAATCAAAATTTTTCAAAAACAAGACTTGCCCATCACTGCCCATCTCTCAAAAATCTAAATTTCTCAAAAACAAGACTTGCCCATCACTGCCCATCTCTCAAAAATCAAAATTTTTCAAAAACAAGACTTGCCCATCACTGCCCATCAAAATTTCTTAAAAACAAGACTTGCCCATCACTGTCCATCTCTTAAAAATCAAAATTTCTTAAAAACAAGACTTGCCCATCACTGCCTATCTCTTAAAAATCAAAATTTTTCAAAAACAAGACTTGCCCATCACTGCCTATTTCTTAAAAATCAAAATTATTCAAAAACAAGACTTGCCCATCACTGCCCATCTCTAAAAATCAAAATTTCTCAAAAACAAGACTTGCCCCATCTCTTAAAAATCAAAATTTCTTAAAAACAAGACTTGCCCATCACTGCCCATCTCTTAAAAATCAAAATTTTTCCAAAACAAGACTTGCCCATCTCTTAAAAATCAAAATTTTCAAAAACAAGACTTGCTCATCACTGCCCATCTCTTAAAAATCTAAATTTTTCAAAAACAAGACTTGCCCATCACTGCCCATCTCTTAAAAATCAAAATTTTTCAAAACAAGACTTGCCCATCTCTTAAAAATCAAAATTTTTTAAAAACAAGACTTGCCCATCACTGCCCATCTCTTAAAAATCAAAATTTTTCAAAAACAAGACTTGCCCATCACTGCCCATCTCTTAAAAATCAAATTTTTTAAAAACAAGACTTGCCCATCACTGCCCATCTCTCAAAAATCAAAATTTCTCAAAAACAAGACTTGCCCATCACTGTCCATCTCTTAAAAATCAAAATTTCTAAAAACAAGACTTGCCCATCACTGCCCATCTCTTAAAAATCAAAATTTTTCAAAAACAAGACTTGCCCATCACTGCTCATCTCTCAAAAATCAAAATTTTTCAAAAACAAGACTTGCCCATCACTGCCCATCTCTCAAAATCTAAATTTCTCAAAACAAGACTTGCCCATCACTGCCCATCCTTAAAAATCAAAATTTTTCAAAAACAAGACTTGCCCATCACTGCCCATCTCTTAAAAATCAAAATTTCTTAAAAACAAGATTTGCCCATCTCTTAAAAATCAAAATTTTTCAAAAACAAGACTTGCCCATCACTGCCCATCTCTCAAAAATCAAAATTTCTTAAAAACAAGACTCGCCCATCACTGCCCATCTCTCAAAAATCAAAATTTTTCAAAAACAAGACTTGCCCATCACTGCCCATCTCTCAAAAATCTAAATTTCTCAAAACAAGACTTGCCCATCACTGCCCATCTCTCAAAAATCAAAATTTTTCAAAAACAAGACTTGCCCATCACTGCCCATCTCTTAAAAATCAAAATTTTTCAAAAACAAGACTTGCCCATCACTGCCCATCTCTTAAAAATCAAAATTTCTTAAAAACAAGACTTGCCTATCACTGTCCATCTCTTAAAAATCAAAATTTTTCAAAAACAAGACTTGCCCATCACTGCCCATCTCTCAAAAATCTAAATTTCTCAAAAACAAGACTTGCCCATCACTGCCCATCTCTTAAAAATCAAAATTTTTCAAAAACAGACTTGCCCATCACTGTCCATCTCTTAAAAATCAAAATTTCTTAAAAACAAGATTTGCCCATCACTGCCCATCTCTTAAAAATCAAAATTTTTCAAAAACAAGACTTGCCCATCACTGCCCATCTCTCAAAAATCAAAATTTCTTAAAAAACAAGACTCGCCCATCACTGCCCATCTCTCAAAAATCAAAATTTTTCAAAAACAAGACTTGCCCATCACTGCCCATCTCTCAAAAATCTAAATTTCTCAAAAACAAGACTTGCCCATCACTGCCCATCTCTTAAAAATCAAAATTTTTCAAAAACAAGACTTGCCCATCACTGCCCATCTCTTAAAAATCTAAATTTTTCAAAAACAAGACTTGCCCATCACTGCCCATCTCTCAAAAATCAAAATTTTTCAAAAACAAGACTTGCCCATCACTGCCCATCTTTTAAAAATCAAAATTTCTCAAAAACAAGACTTGCCCATCACTGCCCATCTCTAAAAATCAAAATTTTTAAAAACAAGACTTGCCCATCACTGCCCATCTCTCAAAAATCTAAATTTCTCAAAAACAAGACTTGCCCATCACTGCCCATCTCTTAAAAATCAAAATTTCTTAAAAACAAGACTTGCCCATCACTGCCCATCTCTTAAAAATCAAAATTTTTCCAAAACAAGACTTGCCCATCTCTTAAAAATCAAAATTTTTCAAAAACAAGACTTGCTCATCACTGCCCATCTCTTAAAAATCAAAATTTTTCAAAAACAAGACTTGCCCATCACTGCCCATCTCTCAAAAATCAAAATTTTTCAAAACAAGACTTGCCCATCACTGCCCATCAAAATTTCTTAAAAACAAGACTTGCCCATCACTGTCCATCTCTTAAAAATCAAAATTTCTTAAAAACAAGACTTGCCCATCACTGCCTATCTCTTAAAAATCAAAATTTTTCAAAAACAAGACTTGCCCATCACTGCCTATTTCTTAAAAATCAAAATTATTCAAAAACAAGACTTGCCCATCACTGCCCATCTCTCAAAAATCAAAATTTCTCAAAAACAAGACTTGCCCATCTCTTAAAAATCAAAATTTCTTAAAAACAAGACTTGCCCATCACTGCCCATCTCTTAAAAATCAAAATTTTTCCAAAAACAAGACTTGCCCATCTCTTAAAAATCAAAATTTTTCAAAAACAAGACTTGCTCATCACTGCCCATCTCTTAAAAATCTAAATTTTTCAAAACAAGACTTGCCCATCACTGCCCATCTCTTAAAAATCAAAATTTTTTCAAAAACAAGACTTGCCCATCTCTTAAAAATCAAAATTTTTTAAAAACAAGACTTGCCCATCACTGCCCATCTCTCAAAAATCAAAATTTTTCAAAAACAAGACATGCCCATCACTGCCCATCTCTTAAAAATCAAAATTTTTAAAAACAAGACTTGCCCATCACTGCCCATCTCTCAAAAATCTAAATTTCTCAAAAACAAGACTTGCCCATCACTGTCCATCTGTTAAATATCCAAATTTCTAAAAAACAAGACTTGCCCATCACTGCCCTTCTCTTAAAAATCAAAATTTTTCAAAAACAAGACTTGCCCATCACTGCTCATCTCTCAAAAATCAAAATTTTTCAAAAACAAGACTTGCCCATCACTGCCCATCTCTCAAAATCTAAATTTCTCAAAAATCAAGACTTGCCCATCACTGCCCATCGCTTAAAAATCAAAATTTTTCAAAAACAAGACTTGCCCATCACTGCCCATCTCTTAAAAATCAAAATTTCTTAAAAACAAGATTTGCCCATCTCTTAAAAATCAAAATTTTTCAAAAACAAGACTTGCCCATCACTGCCCATCTCTCAAAAATCAAAATTTCTTAAAAACAAGACTCGCCCATCACTGCCCATCTCTCAAAAATCAAAATTTTTCAAAAACAAGACTTGCCCATCACTGCCCATCTCTCAAAAAATCTAAATTTCTCAAAAACAAGACTTGCCCATCACTGCCCATCTCTCAAAATCAAAATTTTTCAAAAACAAGACTTGCCCATCACTGCCCATCTCTTAAAAATCAAAATTTTTCAAAAACAAGACTTGCCCATCACTGCCCATCTCTTAAAAATCAAAATTTCTCAAAAACAGACTTGCCTATCACTGTCCATCTCTTAAAAATCAAAATTTTTCAAAAACAAGACTTGCCCATCACTGCCCATCTCTCAAAAATCTAAATTTCTCAAAAACAAGACTTGCCCATCACTGCCCATCTCTTAAAAATCAAAATTTTTCAAAAACAGACTTGCCCATCACTGTCCATCTCTTAAAAATCAAAATTTCTTAAAAACAAGATTTGCCCATCACTGCCCATCTCTTAAAAATCAAAATTTTTCAAAAACAAGACTTGCCCATCACTGCCCATCTCTCAAAAATCAAAATTTCTTAAAAACAAGACTCGCCCATCACTGCCCATCTCTCAAAAATCAAAATTTTTCAAAAACAAGACTTGCCCATCACTGCCCATCTCTCAAAATCTAAATTTCTCAAAAACAAGACTTGCCCATCACTGCCCATCTCTTAAAAATCAAAATTTTTCAAAACAAGACTTGCCCATCACTGCCCATCTCTTAAAAATCTAAATTTTTCAAAAACAAGACTTGCCCATCACTGCCCATCTCTCAAAATCAAAATTTTTCAAAAACAAGACTTGCCCATCACTGCCCATCTTTTAAAAATCAAAATTTCTCAAAAACAAGACTTGCCCATCACTGCCCATTTCTAAAAATTAAAATTTTTCAAAAACAAGACTTGCCCATCACTGCCCATCTCTCAAAAATCTAAATTTCTCAAAAACAAGACTTGCCCATCACTGCCCATCTCTTAAAAATCAAAATTTTTCAAAAACAGACTTGCCCATCACTGTCCATCTCTTAAAAATCAAAATTTCTTAAAAACAAGATTTGCCCATCACTGCCTATCTCTCAAAAATCAAAATTTTTCAAAAACAAGACTTGCCCATCACTGCCCATCTCTAAAAATCTAAATTTCTCAAAAACAAGACTTGCCCATCACTGCCCATCTCTTAAAAATCAAAATTTTTCAAAAACAAGACTTGCCCATCACTGCCCATCTCTCAAAAATCAAAATTTCTTAAAAACAAGACTTGCCCATCACTGCCCATCTCTCAAAAATCAAAATTTTTCAAAAACAAGACTTGCCCATCTCTTAAAAATCAAAATTTTTCAAAAACAAGACTTGCCCATCTCTTAAAAATCAAAATTTTTCAAAAACAAGACTTGCCCATCACTGCCCATCTCTAAAAATCAAAATTTTTCAAAACAAGACTTGCCCATCACTGCCCATCTCTAAAAATCAAAATTTTTCAAAAACAAGACTTGCCCATCACTGTCCATCTCTTAAAAATCAAAATTTCTTAAAAACAAGACTTGCCGATCACTGCCCATCTCTTAAAAATCAAAATTTTTCAAAAACAAGACTTGCCCATCACTGCCCATCTCTCAAAAATCAAAATTTTTCAAAAACAAGACTTGCCCATCACTGCCCATCAAAATTTCTTAAAAACAAGACTTGCCCATCACTGTCCATCTCTTAAAAATCAAAATTTCTTAAAAACAAGACTTGCCCATCACTGCCTATCTCTTAAAAATCAAAATTATTCAAAACAAGACTTGCCCATCACTGCCCATCTCTCAAAAATCAAAATTTCTCAAAAACAAGACTTGCCCATCTCTTAAAAATCAAAATTTCTTAAAAACAAGACTTGCCCATCACTGCCCATCTCTTAAAAATCTAAATTTCTCAAGAACAAGACTTGCCCATCTCTTAAAAATCAAAATTTTTCAAAACAAGACTTGCCCATCACTGCCCATCTCTCAAAATCAAAATTTTTCAAAAACAAGACTTGCCCATCACTGCCCATCTCTCAAAAATCAAAATTTTTCAAAAACAAGACTTGCCCATCACTGCCCATCTCTTAAAAATCAAAATTTTTCAAAACAAGACTTGCCCATCACTGCCCATCTCTTAAAAATCAAAATTTTCAAAACAAGACTTGCCCATCACTGCCCATCAAAATTTCTTAAAAACAAGACTTGCCCATCACTGCCTATCTCTTAAAAATCAAAATTTTTCAAAAACAAGACTTGCCCATCACTGCCTATTTCTTAAAAATCAAAATTATTCAAAAACAAGACTTGCCCATCACTGCCCATCTCTCAAAATCAAAATTTCTCAAAAACAAGACTTGCCCATCTCTTAAAAATCAAAACTTCTTAAAAACAAGACTTGCCCATCACTGCCCATCTCTTAAAAATCAAAATTTTTCCAAAACAAGACTTGCCCATCTCTTAAAAATCAAAATTTTTCAAAAACAAGACTTGCTCATCACTGCCCATCTCTTAAAAATCTAAATTTTTCAAAAACAAGACTTGCCCATCACTGCCCATCTCTTAAAAATCAAAATTTTTCAAAAACAAGACTTGCCCATCTCTTAAAAATCAAAATTTTTTTAAAAACAAGACTTGCCCATCACTGCCCATCTCTCAAAAATCAAAATTTTTCAAAAACAAGACATGCCCATCACTGCCCATCTCTTAAAAATCAAAATTTTTTAAAAACAAGACTTGCCCATCACTGCCCATCTCTCAAAAATCTAAATTTCTCAAAAACAAGACTTGCCCATCACTGTCCATCTGTTAAATATCCAAATTTCTAAAAAACAAGACTTGCCCATCACTGCCCTTCTCTTAAAAATCAAAATTTTTCAAAAACAAGACTTGCCCATCACTGCTCATCTCTCAAAAATCAAAATTTTTCAAAAACAAGACTTGCCCATCACTGCCCATCTCTCAAAAATCTAAATTTCTCAAAAACAAGACTTGCCCATCACTGCCCATCGCTTAAAAATCAAAATTTTTCAAAAACAAGACTTGCCCATCACTGCCCATCTCTTAAAAATCAAAATTTCTTAAAAACAAGATTTGCCCATCTCTTAAAAATCAAAATTTTTCAAAAACAAGACTTGCCCATCACTGCCCATCTCTCAAAAATCAAAATTTCTTAAAAACAAGACTCGCCCATCACTGCCCATCTCTCAAAAATCAAAATTTTTCAAAAACAAGACTTGCCCATCACTGCCCATCTCTCAAAAATCTAAATTTCTCAAAAACAAGACTTGCCCATCACTGCCCATCTCTCAAAAATCAAAATTTTTCAAAAACAAGACTTGCCCATCACTGCCCATCTCTTAAAAATCAAAATTTTTCAAAAACAAGACTTGCCCATCACTGCCCATCTCTTAAAAATCAAAATTTCTCAAAAACAGACTTGCCTATCACTGTCCATCTCTTAAAAATCAAAATTTTTCAAAAACAAGACTTGCCCATCACTGCCCATCTCTCAAAAATCTAAATTTCTCAAAAACAAGACTTGCCCATCACTGCCCATCTCTTAAAAATCAAAATTTTTCAAAAACAGACTTGCCCATCACTGTCCATCTCTTAAAAATCAAAATTTCTTAAAAACAAGATTTGCCCATCACTGCCCATCTCTTAAAAATCAAAATTTTTCAAAAACAAGACTTGCCCATCACTGCCCATCTCTCAAAAATCAAAATTTCTTAAAAACAAGACTCGCCCATCACTGCCCATCTCTCAAAAATCAAAATTTTTCAAAAACAAGACTTGCCCATCACTGCCCATCTCTCAAAAATCTAAATTTCTCAAAAACAAGACTTGCCCATCACTGCCCATCTCTTAAAAATCAAAATTTTTCAAAAACAAGACTTGCCCATCACTGCCCATCTCTTAAAAATCTAAATTTTTCAAAAACAAGACTTGCCCATCACTGCCCATCTCTCAAAAATCAAAATTTTTCAAAAACAAGACTTGCCCATCACTGCCCATCTTTTAAAAATCAAAATTTCTCAAAAACAAGACTTGCCCATCACTGCCCATTTCTAAAAAATTAAAATTTTTCAAAAACAAGACTTGCCCATCACTGCCCATCTCTCAAAAATCTAAATTTCTCAAAAACAAGACTTGCCCATCACTGCCCATCTCTTAAAAATCAAAATTTTTCAAAAACAGACTTGCCCATCACTGTCCATCTCTTAAAAATCAAAATTTCTTAAAAACAAGATTTGCCCATCACTGCCCATCTCTCAAAAATCAAAATTTTTCAAAAACAAGACTTGCCCATCACTGCCCATCTCTCAAAAATCTAAATTTCTCAAAAACAAGACTTGCCCATCACTGCCCATCTCTTAAAAATCAAAATTTTTCAAAAACAAGACTTGCCCATCACTGCCCATCTCTCAAAAATCAAAATTTCTTAAAAACAAGACTTGCCCATCACTGCCCATCTCTCAAAAATCAAAATTTTTCAAAAACAAGACTTGCCCATCTCTTAAAAATCAAAATTTTTCAAAAACAAGACTTGCCCATCTCTTAAAAATCAAAATTTTTCAAAAACAAGACTTGCCCATCACTGCCCATCTCTCAAAAATCCAAATTTTTCAAAAACAAGATTTGCCCATCACTGCCCATCTCTTAAAAAATCAAAATTTTTCAAAAAAATTTTCAAAACAAGACTTGCTCCCATCACTGTCCATCTCTTAAAAATCAAAATTTCTTAAAAACAAGACTTGCCGATCACTGCCCATCTCTTAAAAATCAAAATTTTTCAAAAACAAGACTTGCCCATCACTGCCCATCTCTCAAAAATCAAAATTTTTCAAAAACAAGACTTGCCCATCACTGCCCATCAAAATTTCTTAAAAACAAGACTTGCCCATCACTGTCCATCTCTTAAAAATCAAAATTTCTTAAAAACAAGACTTGCCCATCACTGCCTATCTCTTAAAAATCAAAATTATTCAAAAACAAGACTTGCCCATCACTGCCCATCTCTCAAAAATCAAAATTTCTCAAAAACAAGACTTGCCCATCTCTTAAAAATCAAAATTTCTTAAAAACAAGACTTGCCCATCACTGCCCATCTCTTAAAAATCTAAATTTCTCAAGAACAAGACTTGCCCATCTCTTAAAAATCAAAATTTTTCAAAAACAAGACTTGCCCATCACTGCCCATCTCTCAAAAATCAAAATTTTTCAAAAACAAGACTTGCCCATCACTGCCCATCTCTCAAAAATCAAAATTTTTCAAAAACAAGATTTGCCCATCACTGCCCATCTCTTAAAAATCAAAATTTTTCAAAAACAAGACTTGCCCATCACTGCCCATCTCTTAAAAATCAAAATTTTTCAAAAACAAGACTTGCCCATCACTGCCCATCAAAATTTCTTAAAAACAAGACTTGCCCATCACTGCCTATCTCTTAAAAATCAAAATTTTTCAAAAACAAGACTTGCCCATCACTGCCTATCTCTTAAAAATCAAAATTTTTCAAAAACAAGACTTGCCCATCACTGCCCATCTCTCAAAAATCAAAATTTCTCAAAAACAAGACTTGCCCATCTCTTAAAAATCAAAATTTCTTAAAAACAAGACTTGCCCATCACTGCCCATCTCTTAAAAATCAAAATTTTTCCAAAACAAGACTTGCCCATCTCTTAAAAATCAAAATTTTTCAAAAACAAGACTTGCCCATCACTGCCCATCTCTTAAAAATCAAAATTTTTCAAAAACAAGACTTGCCCATCACTGCCCATCTCTCAAAAATCAAAATTTTTTCAAAAACAAGACTTGCCCATCACTGCCCATCAAAATTTCTTAAAAACAAGACTTGCCCATCACTGTCCATCTCTTAAAAATCAAAATTTCTTAAAAACAAGACTTGCCCATCACTGCCTATCTCTTAAAAATCAAAATTTTTCAAAAACAAGACTTGCCCATCACTGCCTATTTCTTAAAAATCAAAATTATTCAAAAACAAGACTTGCCCATCACTGCCCATCTCTCAAAAATCAAAATTTCTCAAAAACAAGACTTGCCCATCTCTTAAAAATCAAAATTTTTCAAAAACAAGACTTGCTCATCACTGCCCATCTCTTAAAAATCAAAATTTTTTTAAAAACAAGACTTGCCCATCACTGCCCATCTCTCAAAAATCAAAATTTTTCAAAAACAAGACATGCCCATCACTGCCCATCTCTTAAAAATCAAAATTTGTTAAAAACAAGACTTGCCCATCACTGCCCATCTCTCAAAAATCTAAATTTCTCAAAAACAAGACTTGCCCATCACTGTCCATCTGTTAAATATCCAAATTTCTAAAAAACAAGACTTGCCCATCACTGCCCATCTCTTAAAAAATCAAAATTTTTCAAAAACAAGACTTGCCCATCACTGCTCATCTCTCAAAAATCAAAATTTTTCAAAAACAAGACTTGCCCATCACTGCCCATCTCTCAAAAATCTAAATTACTCAAAAACAAGACTTGCCCATCACTGCCCATCGCTTAAAAATCAAAATTTTTCAAAAACAAGACTTGCCCATCACTGCCCATCTCTTAAAAATCAAAATTTCTTAAAAACAAGATTTGCCCATCTCTTAAAAATCAAAATTTTTCAAAAACAAGACTCGCCCATCACTGCCCATCTCTCAAAAATCAAAATTTTTCAAAAACAAGACTTGCCCATCACTGCCCATCTCTCAAAAATCTAAATTTCTCAAAAACAAGACTTGCCCATCACTGCCCATCTCTCAAAAATCTAAATTTTTCAAAAACAAGACTTGCCCATCACTGCCCATCTCTTAAAAATCAAAATTTTTCAAAAACAAGACTTGCCCATCACTGCCCATCTCTTAAAAATCAAAATTTTTCAAAAACAAGACTTGCCCATCCCTGCCCATCTCTCAAAAATCAAAATTTTTCAAAAACAAGACTTGCCCATCACTGCCCATCTCTTAAAAATCAAAATTTCTCAAAAACAAGACTTGCCCATCACTGCCCATCTCTTAAAAATCAAAATTTTTCAAAAACAAGACTTGCCCATCACTGCCCATCTCTCAAAAATCTAAATTTCTCAAAAACAAGACTTGCCCATCACTGCCCATCTCTTAAAAATCAAAATTTTTCAAAAACAGACTTGCCCATCACTGTCCATCTCTTAAAAATCAAAATTTCTTAAAAACAAGATTTGCCCATCACTGCCCATCTCTTAAAAATCAAAATTTTTCAAAAACAAGACTTGCCCATCACTGCCCATCTCTCAAAAATCAAAATTTATTAAAAACAAGACTCGCCCATCACTGCCCATCTCTCAAAAATCAAAATTTTTCAAAAACAAGACTTGCCCATCACTGCCCATCTCTCAAAAATCTAAATTTCTCAAAAACAAGACTTGCCCATCACTGCCCATCTCTTAAAAATCAAAATTTTTTAAAAACAAGACTTGCCCATCACTGCCCATCTCTTAAAAATCTAAATTTTTCAAAAACAAGACTTGCCCATCACTGCCCATCTCTCAAAAATCAAAATTTTTCAAAAACAAGACTTGCCCATCACTGCCCATCTTTTAAAAATCAAAATTTCTCAAAAACAAGACTTGCCCATCACTGCCCATTTCTAAAAAATCAAAATTTTTCAAAAACAAGACTTGCCCATCACTGCCCATCTCTCAAAAATCTAAATTTCTCAAAAACAAGAGTTGCCCATCACTGCCCATCTATTAAAAATCAAAATTTTTTAAAAACAGACTTGCCCATCACTGTCCATCTCTTAAAAATCAAAATTTCTTAAAAACAAGATTTGCCCATCACTGCCCATCTCTTAAAAATCAAAATTTTTCAAAAACAAGACTTGCCCATCACTGCCCATCTCTCAAAAAATCAAAATTTCTTAAAAACAAGACTCGCCCATCACTGCCCATCTCTCAAAAATCAAAATTTTTCAAAAACAAGACTTGCCCATCACTGCCCATCTCTCAAAAATCAAAATTTCTCAAAAACAAGACTTGCCCATCACTGCCCATCTCTTAAAAATCAAAATTTTTCAAAAACAAGACTTGCCCATCACTGCCCATCTCTTAAAAATCTAAATTTTTCAAAAACAAGACTTGCCCATCACTGCCCATCTCTTAAAAATCAAAATTTCTCAAAAACAAGACTTGCCCATCACTGCCCATCTCTCAAAAATCAAAATTTTTCAAAAACAAGACTTGCCCATCACTGCCCATCTCTTAAAAATCAAAATTTCTCAAAAACAAGACTTGCCCATCACTGCCCATCTCTTAAAAATCAAAATTTTTCAAAAACAAGACTTGCCCATCACTGCCCATCTCTCAAAAATCAAAATTTCTCAAAAACAAGACTTGCCCATCTCTTAAAAATCAAAATTTTTCAAAAACAAGACTTGCCCATCACTGCCCATCTCTCAAAAATCAAAATTTTTCAAAAACAAGACTTGCCCATCTCTTAAAAATCAAAATTTCTCAAAAACAAGACTTGCCCATCACTGCCAATCTCTTAAAAATCAAAATTTTTCAAAAACAAGACTTGCCCATCACTGCCCATCTCTAAAAAATCAAAATTTCTCAAATACAAAACTTGCCCATCTCTTAAAAATCAAAATTTTTCAAAAACAAGACTTGCCCATCACTGTCCATCTCTCAAAAATCTAAATTTCTCAAAAACAAGACTTGCCCATCACTGCCCATCTCTTAAAAATCAAAATTTTTCAAAAACAAGACTTGCCCATCACTGTCCATCTCTTACAAATCAAAATTTTTCAAAAACAAGACTTGCCCATCTCTCAAAAATCAAAATTTCTCAAAAACAAGACTTGCCCATCACTGCCCATTTCTTAAAAATCAAAATTTTTCAAAAACAAGACTTGCCCATCTCTTAAAAATCAAAATTTTTCAAAAACAAGACTTGCCCATCACTGCCCATCTCTCAAAAATCAAAATTTCTCAAAAACAAGACTTGCCCATCACTGCCCATCTCTTAAAAATCAAAATTTTTCAAAAACAAGACTTGCATATCACTGCCCATCTCTCAAAAATCAAAATTTTTCAAAAACAAGACTTGCCCATCTCTCAAAAATCAAAATTTCTCAAAAACAAGACTTGCCCATCACTGCCCATTTCTAAAAAATCAAAATTTTTCAAAAACAAGACTTGCCCATCACTGCCCATCTCTTAAAAATCAAAATTTTTCAAAAACAAGATTTGCCCATCACTGTCCATCTCTTAAAAATCAAAATTTCTTAAAAACAAGACTTGCCCATCACTGCTTATCTCTCAAAAATCAAAATTTTTCAAAAACAAGACTTGCCCATCACTGTCCATCTCTTACAAATCAAAATTTTTCAAAAACAAGACTTGCCCATCTCTTAAAAATCAAAATTTTTCAAAAACAAGACTTGCCCATCACTGCCCATTTATTAAAAATCAAAATTTTTCAAAAACAAGACTTGCCCAACACTGTCCATCTCTTAAAAATCAAAATTTCTTAAAAACAAGACTTGCCCATCACTGCCCATCTCTTAAAAATCACAATTTTTCAAAAACAAGACTTGCCCATCACTGCCCATCTTTTAAAAATCAAAATTTCTCAAAAACAAGACTTGCCCATCTCTTACAAATCAAAATTTTTCAAAAACAAGACTTGCCCATCACTGTCCATCTCTTAAAAATCAAAATTTCTTAAAAACAAGACTTGCCCATCACTGCCCATCTCCCAAAAATCAAAATTTTTCAAAAACAAGACTTGCCCATATTTACCAATATTTTTTTATAACGTATTATATATATAATTTTATCTCTTAAAAATCAAAATTTTTCAAAACGAGACTTGCCCATCACTGTCCATCTCTCAAAAATCTAAATTTCTCAAAAACAAGACTTGCCCATCACTGCCCATCTCTTAAAAATCAAAATTTTTCAAAAACAAGACTTGCCCATCACTGTCCATCTCTTACAAATCAAAATTTTTCAAAAACAAGACTTGCCCATCTCTCAAAAATCAAAATTTCTCAAAAACAAGACTTGCCCATCACTGCCCATTTCTTAAAAATCAAAATTTTTCAAAAACAAGACTTGCCCATCTCTTAAAAATCAAAATTTTTCAAAAACAAGACTTGCCCATCACTGCCCATCTCTCAAAAATCAAAATTTCTCAAAAACAAGACTTGCCCATCACTGCCCATCTCTTAAAAATCAAAATTTTTCAAAAACAAGACTTGCATATCACTGCCCATCTCTCAAAAATCAAAATTTTTCAAAAACAAAACTTGAGCATCTCTCAAAAATCAAAATTTCTCAAAAACAAGACTTGCCCATCACTGCCCATTTCTAAAAAATCAAAATTTTTCAAAAACAAGACTTGCCCATCACTGCCCATCTCTTAAAAATCAAAATTTTTCAAAAACAAGATTTGCCCATCACTGTCCATCTCTTAAAAATCAAAATTTCTTAAAAACAAGACTTGCCCATCACTGCCCATCTCTTAAAAATCAAAATTTTTCAAAAACAAGACTTGCCCATCACTGTCCATCTCTTAAAAATCAAAATTTCTTAAAAACAAGACTTGCCCATCACTGCCTATCTCTTAAAAATCAAAATTTTTCAAAAACAAGACTTGCCCATCACTGCCCATCTCCAAAAATCAAAATTTTTCAAAAACAAGACTTGCCCATATTTACCAATATTTATTTATAACGTATTATATATATAATTTTATCTCTTAAAAATCAAAATTTTTCAAAAACAAGACTTGCCCATATTTACCAATATTTATTTATAACGTATTATATATATAATTTTATCTCTTAAAAATCAAAATTTTTCAAAAACAAGACTTGCCCACTGCCCATCTCTCAAAAATCAAAATTTCTCAAAAACAAGACTAGCCCATCTCTTAAAAATCAAAATTTTTCAAAAACAAGACTTGCCCATCACTGTCCATCTCTTACAAATCAAAATTTTTCAAAAACAAGACTTGCCCATCTCTCAAAAATCAAAATTTCTCAAAAACAAGACTTGCCCATCACTGTCCATCTCTTACAAATCAAAATTTTTCAAAAACAAGACTGCCCATCACTGCCCATCTCCCAAAAATCAAAATTTTTCAAAAACAAGACTTGCCCATATTTACCAATATTTATTTATAACGTATTATATATATAATTTTATCTCTTAAAAATTAAAATTTTTCAAAAACAAGACTTGCCCACTGCCCATCTCTCAAAAATCAAAATTTCTCAAAAACAAGACTTGCCCATATTTACCAATATTTATTTATAACGTATTATATATATAATTTCATCTCTTAAAAATCAAAATTTTTCAAAAACAAGACTTGCCCATCACTGCCCATCAAAATTTCTTAAAAACAAGACTTGCCCATCACTGTCCATCTCTTAAAAATCAAAATTTCTTAAAAACAAGACTTGCCCATCACTGTCCATCTCTTAAAAATCAAAATTTCTTAAAAACAAGACTTGCCCATATTTACCAATATTTATTTATAACGTATTATATATATAATTTTATCTCTTGAAAATCAAAATTTTTCAAAAACAAGACTTGCCCATCACTGCCCATCAAAATTTCTTAAAAACAAGACTTGCCCATATTTACCAATATTTATTTATAACGTTTTATATATATAATTTTATCTCTTAAAAATCAAAATTTTTCAAAAACAAGACTTGCCCATCACTGCCCATCTCTCAAAAAATCAAAATTTCTCAAAAACAAGACTTGCCCATATTTACCAATATTTATTTATAACGTATTATATATATAATTTTATCTCTTGAAAATCAAAATTTTTCAAAAACAAGACTTGCCCATCACTGCCCATCAAAATTTCTTAAAAACAAGACTTGCCCATATTTACCAATATTTATTTATAACGTATTATATATATAATTTTATCTCTTAAAAATTAAAATTTTTCAAAAACAAGACTTGCCCACTGCCCATCTCTTAAAAATCAAAATTTTTCAAAAACAAGACTTGCCCATCACTGCCCATCAAAATTTCTTAAAAACAAGACTTGCCCATCACTGTCCATCTCTTACAAATCAAAATTTTTCAAAAACAAGACTTGCCCATCACTGCCCATCTCCCAAAAATCAAAATTTTTCAAAAACAAGACTTGCCCATATTTACCAATATTTATTTATAACGTATTATATATATAATTTTATCTCTTAAAAATCAAAATTTTTCAAAAACAAGACTTGCCCATCACTGCCCATCAAAATTTCTTAAAAACAAGACTTGCCCATCACTGTCCATCTCTTAAAAATCAAAATTTCTTAAAAACAAGACTTGCCCATCACTGTCCATCTCTTAAAAATCAAAATTTCTTAAAAACAAGACTTGCCCATCACTGCCCATCTCTTAAAAATCAAAATTTTTCAAAAACAAGACTTGCCCATCACTGCCCATCAAAATTTCTTAAAAACAAGACTTGCCCTTCACTGTCCATCTCTTAAAAATCAAAATTTCTTAAAAACAAGACTTGCCCATCACTGCCCATCTCTTAAAAATCAAAATTTTTCAAAAACAAGACTTGCCCATCACTGCCCATCTCTCAAAAATCAAAATTTTTCAAAAACAAGACTTGCCCATATTTACCAATATTTATTTAAAACGTATTATATATATAATTTTATCTCTTAAAAATCAAAATTTTTCAAAAACAAGACTTGCCCACTGCCCATCTCTCAAAAATCAAAATTTCTCAAAAACAAGACTTGCCCATCTCTTAAAAATCAAAATTTTTCAAAAACAAGACTTGCCCATCTCTTAAATCGAAATTTCTCAAAAACAAGACTTGCCCATCACTGCCCATTTCTTAAAAATCAAAATTTTTCAAAAACAAGACTTGCCCATTTGTTAAAAATCAAAATTTCCCAAAAACAAGACTTGCCCATCACTGCCCATCTCTCAAAAATCAAAATTTTTCAAAAACAAGACTTGCCCATATATACCAATATTTATTTATAACGTATTATATATATAATTTTATCTCTTAAAAATCAAAATTTTTCAAAAACAAGACTTGCCCATCACTGCCCATCAAAATTTCTTAAAAACAAGACTTGCCCATCACTGTCCATCTCTTAAAAATCAAAATTTCTTAAAAACAAGACTTGCCCATCACTGTCCATCTCTTAAAAATCAAAATTTTTCAAAAACAAGACTTGCCCATCACTGCCCATCTCTCAAAAATCAAAATTTTTCAAAAACAAGACTTGCCCATCACTGCCCATCTCTTAAAAATCAAAATTTTTCAAAAACAAGACTTGCCCATCACTGCCCATCTCTCAAAAATCAAAATTTCTCAAAAACAAGACTTGCCCATCTCTTAAAAATCAAAGTTTTTCAAAAACAAGACTTGCCCATCACTGCCCATTTCTAAAAAATCAAAATTTTTCAAAAACAAGACTTGCCCATCACTGCCCATCTCTTAATCAAAATAAAAATTTTTCAAAAACAAGATTTGCCCATCACTGTCCATCTCTTAAAAATCAAAATTTCTTAAAAACAAGACTTGCCCATCACTGCCCATCTCTCAAAAATCAAAATTTTTCAAAAACAAGACTTGCCCATCACTGTCCATCAAAATTTCTTAAAAACAAGACTTGCCCATCACTCTCCATCTCTTAAAAATCAAAATTTCTTAAAAACAAGACTTGCCCATCACTGCCCATCTCTTAAAAATCAAAATTTTTCAAAAACAAGACATGCCCATCACTGCCCATCTCTCAAAAATCAAAATTTCTCAAAAACAAGACTTGCCCATCTCTTAAAAATCAAAGTTTTTCAAAAACAAGACTTGCCCATCACTGCCCATTTCTAAAAAATCAAAATTTTTCAAAAACAAGACTTGCCCATCACTGCCCATCTCTTAAAAATCAAAATTTTTCAAAAACAAGATTTGCCCATCACTGTCCATCTCTTAAAAATCAAAATTTCTTAAAAACAAGACTTGCCCATCACTGCCCATCTCTCAAAAATCAAAATTTTTCAAAAACAAGACTTGCCCATCACTGTCCATCTCTTACAAATCAAAATTTTTCAAAAACAAGACTTGCCCATCTCTTAAAAATCAAAATTTTTCAAAAACAAGACTTGCCCATCACTGCCCATTTATTAAAAATCAAAATTTTTCAAAAACAAGACTTGCCCAACACTGTCCATCTCTTAAAAATCAAAATTTCTTAAAAACAAGACTTGCCCATCACTGCCCATCTCTTAAAAATCACAATTTTTCAAAAACAAGACTTGCCCATCACTGCCCATCTTTTAAAAATCAAAATTTCTCAAAAACAAGACTTGCCCATCTCTTACAAATCAAAATTTTTCAAAAACAAGACTTGCCCATCACTGTCCATCTCTTAAAAATCAAAATTTCTTAAAAACAAGACTTGCCCATCACTGCCCATCTCCCAAAAATCAAAATTTTTCAAAAACAAGACTTGCCCATATTTACCAATATTTTTTTATAACGTATTATATATATAATTTTATCTCTTAAAAATCAAAATTTTTCAAAAACGAGACTTGCCCATCACTGTCCATTTCTCAAAAATCTAAATTTCTCAAAAACAAGACTTGCCCATCACTGCCCATCTCTTAAAAATCAAAATTTTTCAAAAACAAGACTTGCCCATCACTGTCCATCTCTTAAAAATCAAAATTTTTCAAAAACAAGACTTGCATATCACTGCCCATCTCTCAAAAATCAAAATTTCTCAAAAACAAGACTTGCCCATCACTGCCCATTTCTTAAAAATCAAAATTTTTCAAAAACAAGACTTGCCCATCTCTTAAAAATCAAAATTTTTCAAAAACAAGACTTGCCCATCACTGCCCATCTCTCAAAAATCAAAATTTCTCAAAAACAAGACTTGCCCATCACTGCCCATCTCTTAAAAATCAAAATTTTTCAAAAACAAGACTTGCATATCACTGCCCATCTCTCAAAAATCAAAATTTTTCAAAACAAGACTTGAGCATCTCTCAAAAATCAAAATTTCTCAAAAACAAGACTTGCCCATCACTGCCCATTTCTAAAAATCAAAATTTTTCAAAAACAAGGCTTGCCCATCACTGCCCATCTCTTAAAAATCAAAATTTTTCAAAAACAAGATTTGCCCATCACTGTCCATCTCTTAAAAATCAAAATTTCTTAAAAACAAGACTTGCCCATCACTGCCCATCTCTTAAAAATCAAAATTTTTCAAAAACAAGACTTGCCCATCACTGTCCATCTCTTAAAAATCAAAATTTCTTAAAAACAAGACTTGCCCATCACTGCCCATCTCTTAAAAATCAAAATTTTTCAAAAACAAGACTTGCCCATCACTGCCCATCTCTAAAAATCAAAATTTTTCAAAAACAAGACTTGCCCATATTTACCAATATTTATTTGTAACGTATTATATATATAATTTTATCTCTTAAAAATCAAAATTTTTCAAAAACAAGACTTGCCCATATTTACCAATATTTGTTTATAACGTATTATATATATAATTTTATCTCTTAAAAATCAAAATTTTTCAAAAACAAGACTTGCCCACTGCCCATCTCTCAAAATCAAAATTTCTCAAAAACAAGACTTGCCCATCTCTTAAAAATCAAAATTTTTCAAAAACAAGACTTGCCCATCACTGTCCATCTCTTACAAATCAAAATTTTTCAAAAACAAGACTTGCCCATCTCTCAAAAATCAAAATTTCTCAAAAACAAGACTTGCCCATCACTGTCCATCTCTTACAAATCAAAATTTTTCAAAAACAAGACTTGCCCATCACTGCCCATCTCCCAAAAATCAAAATTTTTCAAAAACAAGACTTGCCCATATTTACCAATATTTATTTATAACGTATTATATATATAATTTTATGTCTTAAAAATTAAAATTTTTCAAAAACAAGACTTGCCCACACTGCCCATCTCTCAAAAATCAAAATTTCTCAAAAACAAGACTTGCCCATATTTACCAATATTTATTTATAACGTAATATATATATAATTTCATCTCTTAAAAATCAAAATTTTTCAAAAACAAGACTTGCCCATCACTGCTCAATCAAAATTTCTTAAAAACAAGACTTGCCCATCACTGTCCATCTCTTACAAATCAAAATTTTTCAAAAACAAGACTTGCCCATCACTGCCCATCTCCCAAAAATCAAAATTTTTCAAAAACAAGACTTGCCCATATTTACCAATATTTATTTATAACGTATTATATATATAATTTTATCTCTTAAAAATCAAAATTTTTCAAAAACAAGACTTGCCCATCACTGCCCATCAAAATTTCTTAAAAACAAGACTTGCCCATCACTGTCCATCTCTTAAAAATCAAAATTTCTTAAAAACAAGACTTGCCCATCACTGTCCATCTCTTTAAAATCAAAATTTCTTAAAAACAAGACTTGCCCATATTTACCAATATTTATTTATAACGTATTATATATATAATTTTATCTCTTAAAAATCAAAATTTTTCAAAAACAAGACTTGCCCATCACTGCCCTATCAAAATTTCTTAAAAACAAGACTTGCCCATCACTGCTCTCTTAAAATTTTTTTAAAACAAGACTTATTATAATTTTATCTCTTAAAAATCAAAATTTTTCAAAAACAAGACTTGCCCATCACTGCCCATCTCTCAAAAATCAAAATTTCTCAAAAACAAGACTTGCCCATATTTACCAATATTTATTTATAACGTATTATATATATAATTTTATCTCTTAAAAATCAAAATTTTTCAAAAACAAGACTTGCCCATCACTGCCCATCAAAATTTCTTAAAAACAAGACTTGCCCATATTTACCAATATTTATTTATAACGTATTATATATATAATTTTATCTCTTAAAAATTAAAATTTTTCAAAAACAAGACTTGCCCATCACTGCCCATCTCTTAAAAATCAAAATTTTTCAAAAACAAGACTTGCCCATCACTGCCCATCAAAATTTCTTAAAAACAAGACTTGCCCATCACTGTCCATCTCTTACAAATCAAAATTTTTCAAAAACAAGACTTGCCCATCACTGCCCATCTCCCAAAAATCAAAATTTTTCAAAAACAAGACTTGCCCATATTTACCAATATTTATTTATAACGTATTATATATATAATTTTATCTCTTAAAAATCAAAATTTTTCAAAAACAAGACTTGCCCATCACTGCCCATCAAAATTTCTTAAAAACAAGACTTGCCCATCACTGTCCATCTCTTAAAAATCAAAATTTCTTAAAAACAAGACTTGCCCATCACTGTCCATCTCTTAAAAATCAAAATTTCTTAAAAACAAGACTTGCCCATCACTGCCCATCTCTTAAAAATCAAAATTTTTCAAAAACAAGACTTGCCCATAACTGCCCATCAAAATTTCTTAAAAACAAGACTTGCCCTTCACTGTCCATCTCTTAAAAATCAAAATTTCTTAAAAACAAGACTTGCCCATCACTGCCCATCTCTTAAAAATCAAAATTTTTCAAAAACAAGACTTGCCCATCACTGCCCATCTCTCAAAAATCAAAATTTTTCAAAAACAAGACTTGCCCATATTTACCAATATTTATTTAAAACGTATTATATATATAATTTTATCTCTTAAAAATCAAAATTTTTCAAAAACAAGACTTGCCCACTGCCCATCTCTCAAAAATCAAAATTTCTCAAAAACAAGACTTGCCCATCTCTTAAAAATCAAAATTTTTCAAAAACAAGACTTGCCCATCTCTTAAAATCGAAATTTCTCAAAAACAAGACTTGCCCATCACTGCCCATTTCTTAAAAATCAAAATTTTTCAAAAACAAGACTTGCCCATCCTTGTTAAAAATCAAAATTTCCCAAAAACAAGACTTGCCCATCACTGCCCATCTCTCAAAAATCAAAATTTTTCAAAAACAAGACTTGCCCATATATACCAATATTTATTTATAACGTATTATATATATAATTTTATCTCTTAAAAATCAAAATTTTTCAAAAACAAGACTTGCCCATCACTGCCCATCAAAATTTCTTAAAAACAAGACTTGCCCATCACTGTCCATCTCTTAAAAATCAAAATTTCTTAAAAACAAGACTTGCCCATCACTGTCCATCTCTTAAAAATCAAAATTTTTCAAAAACAAGACTTGCCCATCACTGCCCATCTCTCAAAAATCAAAATTTTTCAAAAACAAGACTTGCCCATATTTACCAATATTTATTTATAACGTATTATATATATAATTTTATCTCTTAAAAATCAAAATTTTTCAAAAACAAGACTTGCCCATCACTGTCCATCAAAATTTCTTAAAAACAAGACTTGCCCATCACTCTCCATCTCTTAAAAATCAAAATTTCTTAAAAACAAGACTTGCCCATCACTGCCCATCTCTTAAAAATCAAAATTTTTCAAAAACAAGACATGCCCATCACTGCCCATCTCTCAAAAATCAAAATTTCTCAAAAACAAGACTTGCCCATCTCTTAAAAATCAAAGTTTTTCAAAAACAAGACTTGCCCATCACTGTCCATCTCTTAAAAATCAAAATTTCTTAAAAACAAGACTTGCCCATCACTGCCCATCTTTTAAAAAATCAAAATTTTTCAAAAACAAGACTTGCCCATCACTGCCCATCTCTCAAAAATCAAAATTTTTCAAAAACAAGACTTGCCCATATTTACCAATATTTATTTATAACGTATTATATATATAATTTTATCTCTTAAAAATCAAAATTTTTCAAAAACAAGACTTGCCCATCACTGTCCATCTCTTACAAATCAAAATTTTTCAAAAACAAGACTTGCCCATCTCTCAAAAATCAAAATTTCTCAAAAACAAGACTTGCCCATCACTGCCCATCTCTTAAAAATTAAAATTTTTCAAAAACAAGACTTGCCCATCACTGCTTATTTCTTAAAAATCTAAATTTTTCAAAAACAAGACTTGCCCATCTCTTAAAAATCAAAATTTCTCAACAACAAGACTTTCCCATCACTGCCCATCTCTCAAAAATCAAAATTTCTCAAAAACAAGACTTGCCCATATTTACCAATATTTATTTATAACGTATTAAATATATAATTTTATCTCTTAAAAATCAAAATTTTTCAAAAACAAGACTTGCCCATCTCTCAAAAATCAAAATTTTTCAAAAACAAGACTTGCCCATCACTGCCCATCTCTCAAAAATCAAAATTTTTCAAAAACAAGACTTGCCCATATTTACCAATATTTATTTATAACGTATTATATATATAATTTTATCTCTTAAAAATCAAAATTTTTCAAAAACAAGACTTGCCCATCACTGCCCATCAAAATTTCTTAAAAACAAGACTTGCCCATCACTGTCCATCTCTCAAAAATCAAAATTTCTTAAAAACAAGACTTGCCCATCACTGCCCATCTCTCAAAAATCAAAATTTTTCAAAAACAAGATTGCCCATCACTGTCCATCTCTTAAAAATCAAAATTTCTTAAAAACAAGACTTGCCCATCACTGCCCATCTCTTAAAAATCAAAATTTTTCAAAAACAAGACTTGCCCATCACTGCCCATCTCTCAAAAAATCAAAATTTTTCAAAAACAAGACTTGCCCATATTTACCAATATTTATTTATAACGTATTATATATATAATTTTATCTCTTAAAAATCAAAATTTTTCAAAAACAAGACTTGCCCACTGCCCATCTCTCAAAAATCAATATTTCTCAAAAACAAGACTTGCCCAACCCTTTAAAAAATCAAAATTTTTCAAAAACAAGACTTGCCCATCACTGTCCATCTCTTAAAAATCAAAATTTTTCAAAAACAAGACTTGCCCATCTCTCAAAAATCAAAATTTTTCAAAAACAAGACTTGCCCATCACTGCCCATCTCTCAAAAATCAAAATTTTTCAAAAACAAGACTTGCCCATATTTACCAATATTTATTTATAACGTATTATATATATAATTTTATCTCTTAAAAATCAAAATTTTTCAAAAACAAGACTTGCCCATCACTGCCCATCAAAATTTCTTAAAAACAAGACTTGCCCATCACTGTCCATCTCTTAAAAATCAAAATTTTTCAAAAACAAGACTTGCCCATCACTGCCCATCTCTCAAAAATCAAAATTTCTCAAAAACAAGACTTGCCCATCACTGCCCATCTCTCAAAAATCAAAATTTTTCAAAAACAAGATTGCCCATCACTGTCCATCTCTTAAAAATCAAAATTTCTTAAAAACAAGACTTGCCCATCACTGCCCATCTCTTAAAAATCAAAATTTTTCAAAAACAAGACTTGCCCATCACTGCCCATCTCTCAAAAATCAAAATTTTTCAAAAACAAGACTTGCCCATATTTACCAATATTTATTTATAACGTATTATATATATAATTTTATCTCTTAAAAATCAAAATTTTTCAAAAACAAGACTTGCCCACTGCCCATCTCTCAAAATCAAAATTTCTCAAAAACAAGACTTGCCCATCTCTTAAAAATCAAAATTTTTCAAAAACAAGACTTGCCCATCACTGTCCATCTCTTACAAATCAAAATTTTTCAAAAACAAGACTTGCCCATCTCTCAAAAATCAAAATTTCTCAAAAACAAGACTTGCCCATCACTGCCCATCTCTCAAAAATCAAAATTTTTCAAAAACAAGACTTGCCCATATTTACCAATGTTTATTTATAACGTATTATATATATAATTTTATCTCTTAAAAATCAAAATTTTTCAAAAACAAGACTTGCCCATCACTGCATATCAAAATTTCTTAAAAACAAGACTTGCCCATCACTGTCCATCTCTTAAAAATCAAAATTTCTTAATAACAAGACTTGCCCATCACTGCCTATCTCTTAAAAATCAAAATTTTTCAAAAACAAGACTTGCCCATCACTGCCCATCTCTCAAAAATCAAAATTTCTCAAAAACAAGACTTGCCCATATTTACCAATATTTATTTATAACGTATTAAATATATAATTTTATCTCTTAAAAATCAAAATTTTTCAAAAACAAGACTTGCCCATCACTGTCCATCTCTTACAAATCAAAATTTTTCAAAAACAAGACTTGCCCATCTCTCAAAAATCAAAATTTCTCAAAAACAAGACTTGCCCATCACTGTCCATCTCTTAAAAATCAAAATTTCTTAAAAACAAGACTTGCCCATCTCTTAAAAATCAAAATTTTTCAAAAACAAGACTTGCCCATCACTGCCCATCTCTCAAAAATCAAAATTTTTCAAAAACAAGATTGCCCATCACTGTCCATCTCTTAAAAATCAAAATTTCTTAAAAACAAGACTTGCCCATCACTGTCCATCTCTTAAAAATCAAAATTTCTTAAAAACAAGACTTGCCCATCACTGCCCATCTCTCAAAAATCAAAATTTTTCAAAAACAAGATTGCCCATCACTGTCCATCTCTTAAAAATCAAAATTTCTTAAAAACAAGACTTGCCCATCACTGTCCATCTCTTAAAAATCAAAATTTCTTAAAAACAAGACTTGCCCATCACTGCCCATCTCTCAAAAATCAAAATTTTTCAAAAACAAGATTGCCCATCACTGTCCATCTCTTAAAAATCAAAATTTCTTAAAAACAAGACTTGCCCATCACTGCCCATCTCTTAAAAATCAAAATTTTTCAAAAACAAGACTTGCCCATCACTGTCCATCTCTTACAAATCAAAATTTTTCAAAAACAAGACTTGCCCATCTCTAAAAAATTAAATTTCTCAAAAACAAGACTTGCCCAACACTGCCCATCTCTCAAAAATCAAAATTTTTCAAAAACAAGACTTGCCCATATTTACCAATATTTATTTATAACGTATTATATATATAATTTTATCTCTTAAAAATCAAAATTTCTTAAAAACAAGACTTGCCCATCACTGTCCATCTCTTAAAAATCAAAATTTTTCAAAAACAAGACTTGCCCATCACTGCCCATCTCTCAAAAATCAAAATTTCTCAAAAACAAGACTTGCCCATCACTGCCCATCTCTCAAAAATCAAAATTTTTCAAAAACAAGATTGCCCATCACTGTCCATCTCTTAAAAATCAAAATTTCTTAAAAACAAGACTTGCCCATCACTGCCCATCTCTTAAAAATCAAAATTTTTCAAAAACAAGACTTGCCCATCACTGCCCATCTCTCAAAAATCAAAATTTTTCAAAAACAAGACTTGCCCATATTTACCAATATTTATTTATAACGTATTATATATATAATTTTATCTCTTAAAAATCAAAATTTTTCAAAAACAAGACTTGCCCACTGCCCATCTCTCAAAAATCAAAATTTCTCAAAAACAAGACTTGCCCATCTCTGAAAAATCAAAATTTTTCAAAAACAAGACTTGCCCATCACTGTCCATCTCTTACAAATCAAAATTTTTCAAAAACAAGACTTGCCCATCTCTCAAAAATCAAAATTTCTCAAAAACAAGACTTGCCCATCACTGCCCATCTCTCAAAAATCAAAATTTTTCAAAAACAAGACTTGCCCATATTTACCAATGTTTATTTATAACGTATTATATATATAATTTTATCTCTTAAAAATCAAAATTTTTCAAAAACAAGACTTGCCCATCACTGCATATCAAAATTTCTTAAAAACAAGACTTGCCCATCACTGTCCATCTCTTAAAAATCAAAATTTCTTAATAACAAGACTTGCCCATCACTGCCTATCTCTTAAAAATCAAAATTTTTCAAAAACAAGACTTGCCCATCACTGCCCATCTCTCAAAAATCAAAATTTCTCAAAAACAAGACTTGCCCATATTTACCAATATTTATTTATAACGTATTAAATATATAATTTTATCTCTTAAAAATCAAAATTTTTCAAAAACAAGACTTGCCCATCACTGCCCATCTCTTACAAATCAAAATTTTTCAAAAACAAGACTTGCCCATCACTGTCCATCTCTAAAAATCAAAATTTCTCAAAAACAAGACTTGCCCATCACTGTCCATCTCTTAAAAATCAAAATTTCTTAAAAAAATTCTCATCATAAAACAAGACTTGCCCATCACTGCCCATCTCTTAAAAATCAAAATTTTTCAAAAACAAGACTTGCCCATCACTGCCCATCTCTTAAAAATCAAAATTTTTCAAAAACAAGACTTGCCCATCACTGCCCATCTCTCAAAAATCAAAATTTTTCAAAATCAAGATTGCCCATCACTGTCCATCTCTTAAAAATCAAAATTTCTTAAAAACAAGACTTGCCCATCACTGTCCATCTCTTAAAAATCAAAATTTCTTAAAAACAAGACTTGCCCATCACTGCCCATCTCTCAAAAATCAAAATTTTTCAAAAACAAGACTTGCCCATCACTGTCCATCTCTTAAAAATCAAAATTTTTCAAAAACAAGACTTGCCCATCACTGTCCATCTTAAAATACAAAATTTATTTAAAACAAGTCTTACACATATGCCCATCTCTCTAAAAATCAAAATTTTTTAAAAACAAGACTTGCCCATCACTGTCCATCTCTTAAAAATCAAAATTTCTTAAAAACAAGACTTGCCCATCACTGCCCATCTCTTAAAAATCAAAATTTTTCAAAAACAAGACTTGCCCATCACTGACCATCTCTTAAAAATTAAAATTTTTCAAAAACAAGACTTGCCCATCTCCCAAAATTAAATTTTAAAACAAGACTTGCCCATCTCTAAAAATCAAAATTTCTCAAAAACAAGACTTGCCCATCACTGCCCATCTCTTAAAAATTAAAATTTTTCAAAAACAAGACTTGCCCATCTCTTAAAAATCAAAATTTTTCAAAAACAAGACTTGCCCATTACTGCCCATCTCTTAAAAATCAAAATTTTTCAAAAACAAGACTTGCCCATCACTGCCCATCTCTCAAAATCAAAATTTTCTTAAAAACAAGACTTGCCCATCACTGCCCATCTCTTAAAAATCAAAATTTTTCAAAAACAAGACTTGCCCATCACTGCCCATCTCTTAAAAATCAAAATTTTTCAAAAACAAGACTTGCCCATCACTGCCCATCTCTCAAAATCAAAATTTTTCAAAAACAAGACTTGCCCATCACTGTCCATCTCTTTAAAAATCAAAATTTTTAAAAACAAGACTTGCCCATCACTGCCCATCTCTTAAAAATCAAAATTTTTCAAAAACAAGACTTGCCCATCACTGCCCATCTCTCAAAAATCAAAATTTTTCAAAAACAAGACTTGCCCATATTTACCAATATTTATTTATAACGTATTATATATATAATTTTATCTCTTAAAAATCAAAATTTTTCAAAAACAAGACTTGCCCACTGCCCATCTCTCAAAATCAAAATTTTTCAAAAACAAGACTTGCCCATCTCTTAAAAATCAAAATTTTTCAAAAACAAGACTTGCCCATCACTGTCCATCTCTTACAAATCAAAATTTTTCAAAAACAAGACTTGCCCATCTCTCAAAAAATCAAAATTTCTCAAAAACAAGACTTGCCCATCACTGCCCATCTCTCAAAAATCAAAATTTTTCAAAAACAAGACTTGCCCATATTTACCAATATTTATTTATAACGTATTATATATATAATTTTATCTCTTAAAAATCAAAATTTTTCAAAAACAAGACTTGCCCATCACTGCCCATCAAAATTTCTTAAAAAACAAGACTTGCCCATCACTGTCCATCTCTTAAAAATCAAAATTTCTTAATAACAAGACTTGCCCATCACTGCCTATCTCTTAAAAATCAAAATTTTTCAAAAACAAGACTTGCCCATCACTGCCCATCTCTCAAAAATCAAAATTTCTCAAAAACAAGACTTGCCCATATTTACCAATATTTATTTATAACGT
This sequence comes from Drosophila varians, assembly GCA_018150405.1. NCBI lineage: Eukaryota > Metazoa > Arthropoda > Insecta > Diptera > Drosophilidae > Drosophila > Drosophila varians. The sequence goes on from JAECWK010000127.1 coordinate 2,477,888, forward strand.
ATTAAATATATAATTTTATCTCTTAAAAATCAAAATTTTTCAAAAACAAGACTTGCCCATCACTGCCCATCTCACAAATCAAAATTTTTTAAAAACAAGACTTGCCCATCATGTCCATCTCTTAAAAATCAAAATTTCTCAAAAACAAGACTTGCCCATCACTGCCCATCTCTTAAAAATCAAAATTTTTCAAAAACAAGACTTGCCCATCTCTCAAAAATCAAAATTTTTCAAAAACAAGACTTGCCCATCACTGCCCATCTCTCAAAAATCAAAATTTTTCAAAACAAGACTTGCCCATCACTGCCCATCTCTTAAAAATCAAAATTTCTTAAAAACAAGACTTGCCCATCACTGTCCATCTCTTAAAAATCAAAATTTTTTAAAAACAAGACTTGCCCATCACTGCCCATCTCTCAAAAATCAAAATTTTTTAAAAACAAGACTTGGGCATCACTGTCCATCTCTTAAAAATCAAAATTTCTTAAAAACAAGACTTGCCCATCACTGCCCATCTCTTAAAAATCAAAATTTTTCAAAAACAAGACTTGCCCATCACTGCCCATCTCTCAAAAAATCAAAATTTTTCAAAAACAAGACTTGCCCATCCATCTTAAAAATCAAAATTTCTTAAAAACAAGACTTGCCCATCACTGTCCATCTCTTAAAAATCAAAATTTCTTAAAAACAAGACTTGCCCATCACTGCCCATCTCTTAAAAATCAAAATTTTTCAAAAACAAGACTTGCCCATCACTGCCCATCTCTTAAAAATCAAAATTTTTCAAAAACAAGACTTGCCCATCACTGTCCATCTCTTAAAAATCAAAATTTCTTAAAAACAAGACTTGCCCATCACTGCCCATCTCTTAAAAATCAAAATTTTTCAAAAACAAGACTTGCCCATCACTGCCCATCTCTCAAAAATCAAAATTTTTCAAAAACAAGACTTGCCCATCACTGTCCATCTCTTAAAAATCAAAATTTCTTAAAAACAAGACTTGCCCATCTTTAAAAATCAATTATTTTAAAACAAGTGCCCATCACTGTCCATCTCTTAAAAATCAAAATTTCTTAAAAACAAGACTTGCCCATCACTGCCCATCTCTTAAAAATCAAAATTTTTCAAAAACAAGACTTGCCCATCACTGCCCATCTCTCAAAATCAAAATTTTTTAAAAACAAGATTGCCCATCACTGTCCATCTCTTAAAAATCAAAATTTCTTAAAAACAAGACTTGCCCATCACTGTCCATCTCTTAAAAATCAAAATTTCTTAAAAACAAGACTTGCCCATCACTGCCCATCTCTCAAAAATCAAAATTTTTCAAAAACAAGACTTGCCCATCACTGTCCATCTCTTAAAAATCAAAATTTCTTAAAAACAAGACTTGCCCATCACTGTCCATCTCTTAAAAATCAAAATTTCTTAAAAACAAGACTTGCCCATCACTGCCCATCTCTCAAAATCAAAATTTTTCAAAAACAAGAGTTGCCCATCACTGTCCATCTCTTAAAAATCAAAATTTTTCAAAAACAAGACTTGCCCATCACTGCCCATCTCTTAAAAATCAAAATTTTTCAAAACAAGACTTGCCATCACTGTCCATCTCTTACAAATCAAAATTTTTCAAAAACAAGACTTGCCCATCTCTCAAAAATCAAAATTTCTCAAAAACAAGACTTGCCCATCACTGCCCATCAAAATTTCTTAAAAACAAGACTTGCCCATCACTGCCCATCTCTTAAAAATCAAAATTTTTCAAAAACAAGACTTGCCCATCACTGCCCACTCTCTAAAATCAAAATTTTTTAAAAACAAGACTTGCCCATCACTGTCCATCTCTTAAAAATCAAAATTTCTCAAAAACAAGACTTGCCCATCACTGCCCATCTCTCAAAATATAAATTTTTCAAAAACAAGACTTGCCCATCACTGTCCATCTCTTAAAAATCAAAATTTCTTCAAAAACAAGACTTGCCCATCACTGCCCATCTCTTAAAAATCAAAATTTTTCAAAAACAAGACTTGCCCATCACTGCCCATCTCTCAAAAATCAAAATTTTTCAAAAACAAGACTTGCCCATATTTACCAATATTTATTTATAACGTATTATATGTATAATTTTATCTCTTAAAAATCAAAATTTTTCAAAAACAAGACTTGCCCATCACTGCCCATCTCTCAAAAATCAAAATTTCTCAAAAACAAGACTTGCCCATCACTGCCCATCTCTCAAAAATCAAAATTTTTCAAAAACAAGACTTGCCCATATTTACCAATATTTATTTATAACGTATTATATATATAATTTTATCTCTTAAAAATCAAAATTTTTCAAAAACAAGACTTGCCCACTGCCCATCTCTCAAAAATCAAAATTTCTCAAAAACAAGACTTGCCCATCTCTTAAAAATCAAAATTTTTCAAAAACAAGACTTGCCCATCACTGTCCATCTCTTACAAATCAAAATTTTTCAAAAACAAGACTTGCCCATCTCTCAAAAATCAAAATTTCTCAAAAACAAGACTTGCCCATCACTGCCCATCTCTCAAAAATCAAAATTTTTCAAAAACAAGACTTGCCCATATTTACCAATATTTATTTATAACGTATTATATATATAATTTTATCTCTTAAAAATCAAAATTTTTCAAAAACAAGACTTGCCCATCACTGCCCATCAAAATTTCTTAAAAACAAGACTTGCCCATCACTGTCCATCTCTTAAAAATCAAAATTTCTTAAAAACAAGACTTGCCCATCACTGCCTATCTCTTAAAAATCAAAATTTTTCAAAAACAAGACTTGCCCATCACTGCCCATCTCTCAAAAATCAAAATTTCTCAAAAACAAGACTTGCCCATATTTACCAATATTTATTTATAACGTATTAAATATATAATTTTATCTCTTAAAAATCAAAATTTTTCAAAAACAAGACTTGCCCATCACTGCCCATCAAAATTTCTTAAAAACAAGACTTGCCCATCACTGTCCATCTCTTAAAAATCAAAATTTCTTAAAAACAAGACTTGCCCATCACTGCCCATCTCTTAAAAAATCAAAATTTTTCAAAAACAAGACTTGCCCATCTCTCTCAAAAATCAAAACTTCTCAAAAACAAGACTTGCCCATCACTGTCCATTCTTAAAAATCAAAATTTCTTAAAAACAAGACTTGCCCATCACTGCCCATCTCTTAAAAATCAAAATTTTTCAAAAACAAGACTTGCCCATCACTGCCCATCTCTTAAAAATCAAAATTTTTCAAAAACAAGACTTGCCCATCACTGTCCATCTCTTAAAAATCAAAATTTCTTAAAAACAAGACTTGCCCATCACTGCCCATCTCTTAAAATCAAAATTTTTCAAAAACAAGACTTGCCCATCACTGTCCATCTCTTAAAAATCAAAATTTCTTAAAAACAAGACTTGCCCATCACTGCCCATCTCTTAAAAATCAAAATTTCCTAAAAACAAGACTTGCCCATCACTGCCCATCTCTCAAAAATCAAAATTTTTCAAAAACAAGACTTGCCCATCACTGCCCATCTCTTAAAAATCAAAATTTTCAAAAACAAGACTTGCCCATCACTGTCCATCTCTTAAAAATCAAAATTTTTCAAAAACAAGACTTGCCCATCACTGCCCATCTCTCAAAAATCAAAATTTTTCAAAAACAAGACTTGCCCATCACTGTCCATCTCTTAAAAATCAAAATTTCTTAAAAACAAGACTTGCCCATCACTGCCCATCTCTCAAAAATCAAAATTTTTCAAAAACAAGACTTGCCCATCACTGTCCATCTCTTAAAAATCAAAATTTTCTCAAAAACAAGACTTGCCCATCACTGTCCATCTCTTAAAAATCAAAATTTTTTAAAAACAAGACTTGCCCATCACTTGCCCATCTCTCAAAAATCAAAATTTTTCAAAAACAAGACTTGCCCATCACTGTCCATCTCTTAAAAATCAAAATTTCTTAAAAACAAGACTTGCCCATCACTGTCCATCTCTTAAAAATCAAAATTTCTTAAAAACAAGACTTGCCCATCACTGCCCATCTCTTAAAAATCAAAATTTTTCAAAAACAAGACTTGCCCATCACTGCCCATCTCTTAAAATCAAAATTTCTTAAAAACAAGACTTGCCCATCACTGCCCATCTCTTAAAAATCAAAATTTTTCAAAAACAAGACTTGCCCATCACTGCCCATCTCTTAAAATCAAAATTTTTTAAAAAAACAAGACTTGCCCATCTCTCAAAAATCAAAATTTTTCAAAAACAAGACTTGCCCATCACTGCCCATCTCTCAAAAATCAAAATTTTTCAAAAACAAGACTTGCCCATCACTGTCCATCTTAAAAATCAAAATTTCTTTAAAACAAGACTTGCCCATATTTTATCTCTCAAAAATCAAAATTTTTCAAAACAAGACTTGCCCATATTTACCAATATTTATTTATAACGTATTATATATATAATTTTATCTCTTAAAAATCAAAATTTTTCAAAACAAGACTTGCCCATCACTGCCCATCTCTCAAAATTTCAATTATTTTTAAAACAAGACTTGCCCATCACTGCCCATCTCTCAAAAATCAAAATTTTTCAAAACAAGATTGCCCATCACTGTCCATCTCTTAAAAATCAAAATTTCTTAAAAACAAGACTTGCCCATCACTGCCCATCTCTTAAAAATCAAAATTTTTCAAAAACAAGACTTGCCCATCACTGCCCATCTCTCAAAAATCAAAATTTTTCAAAAACAAGACTTGCCCATATTTACCAATATTTATTTATAACGTATTATATATATAATTTTATCTCTTAAAAATCAAAATTTTTCAAAAACAAGACTTGCCCACTGCCCATCTCTAAAAATCAAAATTTCTTCAAAACAAGACTTGCCCATCTCTTAAAAATCAAAATTTTTCAAAAACAAGACTTGCCCATCACTGTCCATCTCTTACAAATCAAAATTTTTCAAAAACAAGACTTGCCCATCTCTCAAAAAATCAAAATTTCTCAAAAACAAGACTTGCCCATCACTGCCCATCTCTCAAAAATCAAAATTTTTCAAAAACAAGACTTGCCCATATTTACCAATATTTATTTATAACGTATTATATATATAATATTATCTCTTAAAAATCAAAATTTTTCAAAAACAAGACTTGCCCATCACTGCCCATCAAAATTTCTTAAAATCAAGACTTGCCCATCACTGTCCATCTCTTAAAAATAAAATTTCTTAAAAACAAGACTTGCCCATCACTGCCCATCTCTCAAAATCAAAATTTTTCAAAAACAAGACTTGCCCATCTCTTAAAAATCAAAACTTTTCAAAACAAGACTTGCCCATCACTGCCCATCTTAAAAATCAAAATTTTTCAAAAACAAGACTTGCCCATCACTGCCCATCTCTCAAAAATCAAAATTTTTCAAAAACAAGACTTGCCCATATTTTCCAATATTTATTTATAAGATTTGTATATAATTGTATCTCTTAAAAATCAAAATTTTTCAAAAACAAGACTTGCCCATCACTGCCCATCTCTTAAAAATCAAAATTTTTCAAAAACAAGACTTGCCCATCACTGCCCATCTCTCAAAAATCAAAATTTTTCAAAAACAAGACTTGCCCATATTTACCAATATTTATTTATAACGTATTATATATATAATTTTATCTCTTAAAAATCAAAATTTTTCAAAAACAAGACTTGCCCATCACTGCCCATCTCTCAAATCAAAATTTTTAAAACAAGACTTGCCCATCACTGCCCATCTCTAAAATCAAAATTTCTTAAAAACAAGACTTGCCCATCACTGCCCATCTCTCAAAATCAAAATTTTTCAAAAACAAGACTTGCCCATCACTGTCCATCTCTTAAAAATCAAAATTTCTCAAAAACAAGACTTGCCCATCACTGCCCATCCTTAAAATCAAAATTTTCAAAAACAAGACTTGCCCATCACTGCCCATCTCTAAAATCAAAATTTTTCAAAAACAAGACTTGCCCATATTTACCAATATTTATTTATAACGTATTATTTATAGATTTTATCTCTTAAAAATCAAAATTTTTCAAAACAAGACTTGCCCATCATGCCCATCTCTAAAATCAAAATTTCTCAAAAACAAGATCTTCTTAAAAATCAAAATTTTTCAAAAACAAGACTTGCCCATCACTGCCATCTCTTAAAATCAAAATTTTCAAAACAAGACTTGCCCATCTCTCAAAATCAAAATTTCTCAAAAACAAGACTTGCCCATCACTGCCCATCTCTCAAAAATCAAAATTTTTCAAAAACAAGACTTGCCCATTACACTATTCATCTCTTAAAAATCAAATTATTTCTTAAAAACAAAATTTTTCAAAAACAAGACTTGCCCATCACTGCCCTCTAAAATCAAAATTTCTTCAAAAACAAGACTTGCCCATCACTGTCCATCTCTTAAAAATCAAAATTTCTTAAAAACAAGACTTGCCCATCACTGCCCATCTCTTAAAAATCAAAATTTTTCAAAAACAAGACTTGCCCATCACTGCCCATCTCTCAAAAATCAAAATTTTTCAAAAACAAGACTTGCCCATATTTACCAATATTTATTTATAACGTATTAAATATATAATTTTATCTCTTAAAAATCAAAATTTTTCAAAAACAAGACTTGCCCATCACTGCCCATCAAAATTTCTTAAAAACAAGACTTGCCCATCACTGTCCATCTCTTAAAAATCAAAATTTCTTAAAAACAAGACTTGCCCATCACTGCCCATCTCTTAAAAATCAAAATTTTTCAAAAACAAGACTTGCCCATCTCTCAAAAATCAAAACTTCTCAAAAACAAGACTTGCCCATCACTGCCCATCTCTTAAAAATCAAAATTTTTCAAAAACAAGACTTGCCCATCACTGCCCATCTCTCAAAAATCAAAATTTTTCAAAAACAAGACTTGCCCATATTTACCAATATTTATTTATAACGTATTATATATATAATTTTATCTCTTAAAAATCAAAATTTTTCAAAAACAAGACTTGCCCATCACTGTCCATCTCTTAAAAATCAAAATTTTTCAAAAACAAGACTTGCCCATCACTGCCCATCTCTTAAAAATCAAAATTTTTCAAAAAACAAGACTTGCCCATCACTGCCCATCAATATTTATTTAAAAACTAAGATTATATTTCTTAAAAACAAGACTTGCCCATCACTGCCCATCAATTTTATCTCTTAAAAATCAAAATTTTTCAAAAACAAGACTTGCCCATCACTGCCCATCTCTTAAAAATCAAAATTTTTCAAAAACAAGACTTGCCCATCACTGCCCATCTCTCAAAAATCAAAATTTCTTAAAAACAAGACTTGCCCATCACTGCCCATCTCTCAAAAATCAAAATTTTTCAAAAACAAGATTGCCCATCACTGTCCATCTCTTAAAAATCAAAATTTCTTAAAAACAAGACTTGCCCATCACTGCCCATCTCTTAAAAATCAAAATTTTTCAAAAACAAGACTTGCCCATCACTGCCCATCTCTCAAAAATCAAAATTTTTCAAAAACAAGACTTGCCCATATTTACCAATATTTATTTATAACGTATTATATATATAATTTTATCTCTTAAAAATCAAAATTTTTCAAAAACAAGACTTGCCCACTGCCCATCTCTCAAAAATCAAAATTTCTCAAAAACAAGACTTGCCCAATCTCTTAAAAATCAAAATTTTTCAAAAACAAGACTTGCCCATCACTGTCCATCTCTTACAAATCAAAATTTTTCAAAAACAAGACTTGCCCATCTCTCAAAAATCAAAATTTCTCAAAAACAAGACTTGCCCATCACTGCCCATCTCTCAAAAATCAAAATTTTTCAAAAACAAGACTTGCCCATATTTACCAATATTTATTTATAACGTATTATATATATAATATTATCTCTTAAAAATCAAAATTTTTCAAAAACAAGACTTGCCCATCACTGCCCATCAAAATTTCTTAAAAACAAGACTTGCCCATCACTGTCCATCTCTTAAAAATCAAAATTTCTTAATAACAAGACTTGCCCATCACTGCCTATCTCTTAAAAATCAAAATTTTTCAAAAACAAGACTTGCCCATCACTGCCCATCTCTCAAAAATCAAAATTTCTCAAAAACAAGACTTGCCCATATTTACTAATATTTATTTATAACGTATTAAATATATAATTTTATCTCTTAAAAAACAAAATTTTTCAAAAACAAGACTTGCCCATCACTGCCCATCAAAATTTCTTAAAAACAAGACTTGCCCATCACTGTCCATCTCTTAAAAATCAAAATTTCTTAAAAACAAGACTTGCCCATCACTGCCCATCTCTTAAAAATCAAAATTTTTCAAAAACAAGACTTGCCCATCTCTCAAAAATCAAAACTTCTCAAAAACAAGACTTGCCCATCACTGCCCATCTCTTAAAAATCAAAATTTTTCATAAACAAGACTTGCCCATCACTGCCCATCTCTCAAAAAATCAAAATTTTTCAAAAACAAGACTTGCCCATATTTACCAATATTTATTTATAACGTATTATATATATAATTTTATCTCTATAAAAATCAAATTTAAAAATTTTCAAAAACAAGACTTGCCCATCACTGTCCATCTCTTAAAAATCAAAATTTTTCAAAAACAAGACTTGCCCATCACTGCCCATCAAAATATCTTAAAAACAAGACTTGCCCATCACTGTCCATCTCTTAAAAATCAAAATTTCTTAAAAACAAGACTTGCCCATCACTGCCCATCTCTCAAAAATCAAAATTTTTCAAAAACAAGATTGCCCATCACTGTCCATCTCTTAAAAATCAAAATTTCTTAAAAACAAGACTTGCCCATCACTGCCCATCTCTTAAAAATCAAATTTTTCAAAAACAAGACTTGCCCATCACTGCCCATTAAAATTTCTTAAAAACAATGCCCATCTCTTAAAAATCAAAATTTTTCAAAAACAAGACTTGCCCATCACTGTCCATCTCTTACAAATCAAAATTTTTCAAAAACAAGACTTGCCCATCTCTCAAAAATCAAAATTTCTCAAAAACAAGACTTGCCCATCACTGCCCATCTCTCAAAAATCAAAATTTTTCAAAAACAAGACTTGCCCATATTTACCAATATTTATTTATAAAGTATTATATATATAATTTTATCTCTTAAAAATCAAAATTTTTCAAAAACAAGACTTGCCCATCACTGCCCATCAAAATTTCTTAAAAACAAGACTTGCCCATCACTGTCCATCTCTTAAAAATCAAAATTTCTTAAAAACAAGACTTGCCCATCACTGCCCATCTCTTAAAAATCAAAATTTTTCAAAAACAAGACTTGCCCATCACTGCCCATCTCTCAAAAAGCAAAATTTCTCAAAAACAAGACTTGCCCATCACTGCCCATCTCTTAAAAATCAAAATTTTTCAAAAACAAGACTTGCCCATCACTGCCCATCTCTCAAAAAGCAAAATTTCTCAAAAACAAGACTTGCCCATCACTGCCCATCTCTCAAAAATCAAAATTTTTCAAAAACAAGATTGCCCATCACTGTCCATCTCTTAAAAATCAAAATTTCTTAAAAACAAGACTTGCCCATCACTGCCCATCTCTTAAAAATCAAAATTTTTCAAAAACAAGACTTGCCCATCACTGCCCATCTCTCAAAAATCAAAATTTTTCAAAAACAAGACTTGCCCATATTTACCAATATTTATTTATAACGTATTATATATATAATTTTATCTCTTAAAAATCAAAATTTTTCAAAAACAAGACTTGCACATCACTGCCCATCAAAATTTCTTAAAAACAAGACTTGCCCATCACTGTCCGTCTCTTAAAAATCAAAATTTCTTAAAAACAAGACTTGCCCATCACTGCCTATCTCTTAAAAATCAAAATTTTTCAAAAACAAGACTTGCCCATCACTGCCCATTTCTCAAAAATCAAAATTTCTCAAACACAAGACTTGCCCATATTTACCAATATTTATTTATAACGTATTAAATATATAATTTTATCTCTTAAAAATCAAAATTTTTCAAAAACAAGACTTGCCCATCACTGCCCATCAAAATTTCTTAAAAACAAGACTTGCCCATCACTGTCCATCTCTTAAAAATCAAAATTTCTTAAAAACAAGACTTGCCCATCACTATCTATTTCTAAAATCAAAATTTTTCAAAAACAAGACTTGCCCATCACTGCCCATCTCTCAAAAATCAAAATTTCTCAAAAACAAGACTTGCCCATCATTCTTCAAAATCAAAATTTTTCAAAAACAAGATTGCCCATCACTGTCCATCTCTTAAAAATCAAAATTTTTTAAAAACAAGACTTGCCCATCACTGCCCATCTCTTAAAACAGACTTGCCCATCACTCCATCTCTAAATCAAAAACAAGACTTGCCCACCTATCTCTTAAAACCAAATTTTTTATAACATTAATTTTATCTCTTAAAAATCAAAATTTTTCAAAAACAAGACTTGCCCATCACTGCCCATCTCTCAAAAATCAAAATTTTTTAAAAACAAGACTTGCCCATCTTAAAAATCAAATTTTCAAACAAGACTTGCCCATCACTGCCCATTCTTAAAATAAAGCCCACAAATTTCAAAACAAGACTTGCCCACACTGCCCACTAAAATCAAATTTCAAAACAGATTTTACCAATATTTATTTATAACGTTTTATATATATAAACTTTTATCTCTTAAAAATCAAAATTTTTCAAAAACAAGACTTGCCCACTCCCATCCTCAAAAATCAAAATTTCTCAAAAACAAGACTTGCCCATCACGTCCACTCTTAAAAATCAAAATTTTTTCAAAAACAAGACTTGCCCATCACTGCCCATCTCTTAAAAATCAAAATTTTTCAAAAACAAGACTTGCCCATCACTGCCCATCAAAATTTCTTAAAAACAAGACTTGCCCATCACTGTCCATTCTTAAAAATCAAAATTTTTTAAAAACAAGACTTGCCCATCAATTCTTATCACTTTAAAAATCAAAATTTTTCAAAACAAGACTTGCCCATCACTGTCCATCTCTTAAAAATCAAAATTTCTCAAAAACAAGACTTGCCCATCACTGCCCATCTCTTAAAAATCAAAATTTTTTAAAAACAAGACTTGCCCATCACTGCCCATCTCTTAAAAATCAAAATTTCTTAAAAACAAGACTTGCCCATCACTGCCCATCAAAATCAAAATTTTTAAAAACAAGACTTGCCCATCACTGTCCATCTCTTAAAAATCAAAATTTCTTTAAAACAAGACTTGCCCATCACTGCCCATCTCTTAAAAATCAAAATTTTTCAAAAACAAGACTTGCCCATCACTGCCCATCTCTCAAAAATCAAAATTTTTCAAAAACAAGACTTGCCCATATTTACCAATATTTATTTATAACGTATTATATATATAATTTTATCTCTTAAAAATCAAAATTTTTCAAAAACAAGACTTGCACATCACTGCCCATCAAAATTTCTTAAAAACAAGACTTGCCCATCACTGTCCGTCTCTTAAAAATCAAAATTTCTTAAAAACAAGACTTGCCCATCACTGCCTATCTCTTAAAAATCAAAATTTTTCAAAAACAAGACTTGCCCATCACTGCCCATCTCTCAAAATCAAAATTTCTCAAAAACAAGACTTGCCCATATTTACCAATATTTATTTAAAACGTATTATATATATAATTTTATCTCTTAAAAATCAAAATTTTTCAAAAACAAGACTTGCCCATCACTGCCCATCAAAATTTCTTAAAACAAGACTTGCCCATCACTGTCCATTTCTCTTAAAAATCAAAATTTCTTAAAAACAAGACTTGCCCATCACTGCCTATCTCTTAAAAA